>PVJA010029721.1:0-26287 GCA_004027025.1 Myocastor coypus
TATTGTCTTTACTTATATTAATTTTTAAACTCTTATTTTCCTCTTTATTATTATTAAGGATTTCAGCAGAAATTCTAAATGCCAGGAGGGCAGGAGATGATACGTTCTAAATCCAGGGAGAAAATAACTGCCAACGTAGATTATTATTATGTCTAGCAAAGGTAGCCTTCAGAATTAAAGGCCTTTTAAAATAAGCATACAGTAAAGCCATTTATAACCACTAATCCCAGCACTTGGGAGGTTGAGGCA
The DNA here is from genome assembly GCA_004027025.1 of Myocastor coypus. Taxonomy (NCBI): domain Eukaryota; kingdom Metazoa; phylum Chordata; class Mammalia; order Rodentia; family Myocastoridae; genus Myocastor; species Myocastor coypus. The sequence goes on from PVJA010029721.1 coordinate 250, forward strand.
GGAGGAATGATGTGAGTTCGAGACCAGCCTGGGCTGCAAAAGCGAGATCAAGGCCAACCTGAATTGCATAGTGAGACCCTGGCTCAAAAAGACAAAATAACCACTAAACCAGCATCACAGAACATGGCTAAAGGAATCTTACGTACTGAAGAAAAAAAAAAAGTTATTGACAATTAGCAAAGACTCAAACATTAGTAAAATACCAAAAATGATAAAAATTAATGTGTACCTTGTTATAATAATACTGAATGGATTAAAAATAATTCTTTTTGATGCAAGGGCATCAAAAAGATAGAAAATGATATTTCAAGCAAATGGAATCCAAAAACAAGCAAGAGTAGCAAAATTTATATCCAACAAAGAAGGCTTCAGGGAAAAATTCAAAGGGACAAATAAAGTCATTCACATTACTAAAGAGAAAAATTCATTATGAAAATATAATTACTGTAAGTATATATGTACCAAACATCGCTGCACCCAATGCCATGAAATAAGCACTATTCAACCTAGAGAGACAAAGATCCTAATACAGTGGTAGTGGGTGAGTTTTGCAATCCAATCTCACACTAGATAGCTCTTCTAGATGTCAGTATAAAACTACACTGTGATCACTTCTCAGCCTTTTGGCTAAGATCAAGTGTAAAACTACTGGACCAAATTGACACCCACAGACTAGTCAATCCAATAACTGCAGAGAAAGTCTTTTTTTTTTTTTTTTTTTTTTTCAGCAGCTCATATAATGTAACTTTCTCCAAAAGACATATTTTGGGCCATGAAGTAGGCCTTCCAAAGTCAAAAACAGTTGAAATAATTTCCCACCTCTTATAAGATCACCACAGAATGATACCAGAAATCAACAAAAAACAAACTACTAAAACCATTCAAACACCAACAAGTTAAAAAATACATTTTAGAAACCAGGAGGTAAGTTTTAAAATTCCTATAATCAAATGAAAATGGAAACACAACTGTTATGATTTAAATTTAAAATATGCCCCGGAAGTCTCACATGTCAGAGGCGGGGCTTGGTTGGGAGGGTCCGGTTACAGGAGGCATGACCTAGAAGGTTGCATTCTTGATACTGGCCCCTCCTGTCTCTGTTTAAGACAAGTGGATGGATGGGCTGTCATGAGTTGTATAACTTTCCTTTGTCATGTCTCCCTCTGTCATTTCCTCCTTATATCCAGGCAACTACACAAGGACTGGAACCATAGGCCAAATAAACTTACCTTCCTTCAAGTTGTGGATGTCGGAGTGTTTTGTCCAGCAATGGAAAAGTGATTAATACATACCAAATGCCAGAATCTGTGTGATACAATAAAGGTAGTTCTAAAAAGGAAATTTATAAGGATGAGTGTCTACATTAGAAAAAAAAAAAAAAAAACCTATCTCAAATAACCAACCTAATAGTGCATCTCATGGTCTTAGAAAACTAACAAGCCAAACCCAAAACCAGTATAAAGAAAAATAAAAGAGCTAAAATTAATGGCATAGAGACTAAACAAATAATACAAAGGATCAATGAATCTAAGAATTGGTTCTTTGAAAAGACAGACAATATAGATAAACCTTTAGCCAACTAACCAAATAAAATGATAGAAAATCACTGAACTTGTAAAATTAGAAGTGATAAAGGATATATTACAGCAACTGCTACTGAAATCAAGATCATTAGGAATTGCTTTGAAAACGAATATTCCAGTAAGTTGGAGAACGCAAAAGAAACGGATAAGTTTCTAGCCACACATAACTTCCAAAACTGAACCAAAAGGACATTAAAAAAAAAAAAAAAAAAAAAAAAAAAAAAAAAAAAAAAAAAAAAAAAAAAAACCTAAACTGATCAATAACAAGCAAAGAAATTGAAGCAGTAATAGTCTCCCAACAAAACCCAGGATTGGGTTCACTTTCAAGTTTTACCAGACCTTCAAAGAACTAACAACTATTGTCCTCAGATTATTCCATGAAATACAAAGGAAGGAATATACTTTCAAGCATGTTCTCTGAGGCCAGTATCACCTTGATACCAAAACCAGACAAGGACACAGCAACAAAAGAAATCTGCAGATCAATGTCTTTGATAAACAAGATGCAAAAAATTCTCAATAAAATTGCAACTGAATTCAACAGTACTATGGAGAGATCATACACCATGATCAAGTTGGTTTTACTCCAGAAAAGGATGATTTAACATACTCCAAATCAATAAATTTAATACAACATATAAATTGAACCAAGAATAAAAATCACAGAATCTAACATCCCTTTATGATGAAAGCCCTGACAAAACCAGATACAGAAAGATCTTGCCTCGACACAATAAAAGCTATGAATGACAAACTTATAGTTTGTATTGTATTCATTATATTGAATGAGGCAAAATAAGGATAACATTTCCTTTAAAATCAACAACACTCCTGTCAAACATAGCCCTTGAAAGTTTAGCCAAAGCAATTAGGCAAGAGAAAGAAACAAATGTGACACAAATAGGAAAGGAATAAATCAAGTTAATCCTGTTTACAGATGCTATGATTCTATACAGGTGCTTATAAGACCCTAAAGACATCATGAAAAGACTCTTTAGAACTAATAAGAAAATTCAGCCTAGCAGGGTACAAAATCAACATATAAAACTCAATAACTTTTCTATACACCAATAACTAGTCTGCTAAGAAAGAAATTAGGAAAGTAATTGCATTTGCAATAGCTCCAAAAACAATTTTTTTTTAATTTTTAATTTAATTTTATTTTATTTTCTTGTTTCAGAACATTTGTTTGTTTATTCACTCATTTTTATGGCCGGCTCAACCTGCCCCGAGGGCAGCGCTGGCACAGCATGTGGTGCCGGGGATCAAACCGTGGTCCCTGAAGCCACCCAAGCTTTCCCAAGCAGGCGCTTTAGACCACTGAGCCATCCCGCCGGGCCCTCCAAAAAATTTTTAAATAAAATCCCTAGGAATAACTTGGTCAGTGTGATGAAAGATCTCTATAAAGAAAATTGTAAGACACTGAAGAAAGAAGCTGAAGAAGACTCCAGAAAATAGAAAGAACTGCCATATTCATGTATCAGCAGAATCAATATTGTAAAAATGGCCATATCATCAAAAGTATCCTGATGCAGTCCCCATAAAAAATACTAATAGCCTTCATAGAACTAGAAAAAATAATCCTAAATTAATATATATAAGCACAAAAATCCCCAAATGGTCAAAGAAAATTTAAGCAAAAGGAGCAATGCTTAAGGTTCATGGTAGACAATTCCAAATTTACTATGAGAATATAGTCACAAAAACAGAACGGTATTGGCACAAAATCAGAAATACGTGCCAATGGAATAAAACAGAGAACACAGAAATAAACCCATGCAGCCACGCCACCTGATTCTCAACAAAGATGTCAGAAACATATGTTTTTTAAAAGACAGCCTTTTTAACAAATGGTGCTGGGGGGAAACTGGATATCCAGAAGATACAGTTTCCATACAGAAGATGGAAACTAGATCCTTATCTCTGGCTGCATAGAAAAAAATCAACTCAAAGTGAGCTGAAGACATAAAGGTAAGACCTTGTGGTAGATTGACACCTGGTGGTCAACTTCTAATACCCAGCCGAACTGAACCAGAGTGGCCTTGGGGGTGGGAGGCCCACCTAGGGACTGTTGCCGGCAGCATAAGAGGCAGAACTGGAGAAGGAGAGGAGAGGCTATTGGGAACTGATAGGAGCCATTGGGAAGCTGTTAGGGAGCTGCTGGTTCCCTTGAGCTGTTCTGCTGAAGACTTTGTGGTGTTGGCTTTACTGACGGGGGACCCAGCTTTTCTCATCATCAGGGAGCCCAGGACCTCACTGTTACTGTGGATGGCTGTGGTACTTTTGGGGGAGCTCTGGTGCTTACCTTGAGCACTGCTTCTTGATCCCTCAGCCTGTTAGCACAGATCCTTCATCCCACTGGCATAGGACTTTCTAGCTTCCGCCACTGACCTTTGGGCCTTCCCAGTGCAGATTCGTGTAGCAGGCCTGCATGAGGCTTTGTTGTGGGCTCTAGACCACCAGTTAGACTCGTGGGAGGCATTGTAATGGGCTCTAGGTCTTCAGTGGACTCAGGCAGGACATTATTATAGGACACAGACCCTCAGCTGAATTCTTTGATCTTTAGTTTGTGGACAGATTTCCTGCACTCTCTTTTTGTGTATGATTCTTTGAGTGACCATTACAAACAATCTTATAAAGTATGTGTCCTATAGTATACTGTTCCTCTTGCAAAACCCCAAACTATGACATGCTTTAAATATTGAAACTCCTAGAAGAAAATTGGAAAAAAATATTTCAAAATATCGACACAGGTGATGGTTTCCTAGATAAGACATTAATAGCCCAGGAAACAAAAACAAAAATTGACAAATAGAATTACATCAAATTAAAACACTTCTGCACAGTGAAAGAAACAACAGAGTGAAGAAATATTCTACAGAGTGTGAGAAATTCTTTGCCGACTATTCATCAGACAGATGATTAATATCCAGAAAACATGAATCACTCAAAAACCTAACAACAAAGGAATCCAATCAATAAGTGAGAAAATAAACTACATAGACATTTCTCAAAAATAACAAAAGACCAATAGTTATGTTAAGAAATTCCTCCATCAGTGGATGAATGGATAGATAAAAGAAATATATGTATGTACGTATGTATGTATGTATGTATGTACTGTATAATTAAAGTACAGTTTTTCACCAAAAAATAAAAATGATTATATCCCTCTGCACTATGCTGTCTCTTGTTGTGTTCAGGCTCAACCTTAGGGAAGGTAGAAGATTTTTAATGTTCAAACTAGATTAAAAAACAAAATAAAATAAAATAAATTAGACTGAGCTAGGCTTTTTATTATCTACAAATTTAAAACATTTGTTCATATCCAAATCTGAGACCTGTCCAACATTTTACCCAGGAGCAGAGAATAATTCTATAAAGAATCTGTTTGAAGGGTTAATGAAGAGATAGAGTAAAACTCTAAGACATAGCCGGGCATGGTGGCACACGCCTGTAATCCCATCATTCGGAGGGCTCAGGCAGGAGGATAGGTGCAAGTTCGAGACCAGCCTGGGCTACACAAGTGAGCTCAAGGCCAGCCTCAACTGCATAGCGAGACCCTGTCTCAAAAAAAAGACAAAAAGAAAAAGAAAAAGAAAACTCTAAGACACAGTGATATCCTAGGGAAAAATCATGATTTAAGGTGATCTTTTTGTAGACCAAAATAATAGATAAGAAAACATAATTTTTATAGGGCACAATTCAAGCTAGAAACTAAAAGGTAGGAATGGGCTTCTATTTTCTACAAAATGACAGATTTGATGGTCAGAGAAAGCTTTTTCTGTGTAGTATACCTATGACGCTGGACACAATGTGAAGTTCACCTATGTTGAAAACACATGAGGAAGTCCAACAGAAAGTAAGGGAATTCCTCGCAGTATAGAAAGTTGTGAAAAGTGAAAAGTCCTGAGATCCTGTTAGCGCTCTCCAAAGATGCCATTTACCCTGCAGGGTTGCCTGGACCATGAGGCGCTTAGGAGAGGCAGGACAGCAAGCTCCCAGGAGCTGTTACAGAGAGACAGATTGGATCAGGAAACCTACAAGAGTAAGAGAGAGGTTTGTGTTCACAGTACACTCCCCCAGAGGGATAAATATTTGTTTCTGCCAAGCATATCAAAGGTAGAGAAGAACTTTCTTTTCTTCTTTTTTCCTTCTTAGCAACATCAATAGGGAGGTGGGTCATGCCCACACACTGTGCTCTGCAGAACTATTGTGAGGACAATATGCAATGTGTCAACTTTTAAAAAAAAGAAAAGGGAAAGAAAAAAAAAAGAGTAATGTTTATTGAAAGTGTTAATGTTTAATTGTTTTAATTGTTGGATCAATCTTATATACCTATATCTATTAATCTAAACTGATCTGATGATGAAAATATGTAATATAACCATTGTTAAATTTAAACAATAAAAATATTAAATCATGAAAAAAAAAACAAAGGTACCCTTTGAAGAGTAAAATTTTTAAGAGAATACACTAAGGATATGTGCCTGAATTGGTCTCGTCTTCAGGTGAGAGCGAGAGAGACAGAGAGAGAGAGAGAGAGAGAGAGAGAATATTAACTATATATCAAAACTCAATAGATTTGAAGCTGGGTTTACTGAATAGCTGAGTAGTCAAGAATAGTCAAGAATAATAGTCTTGATCATATTTTAAACTAGTTTCAACTTTAGGGTGACTTTGATATGCTTGGCAGAAACAAATACATGTCCCTCTGCAGGAAGGTACTTTAAATCAAACCTCAAAGATTTCCCCAGGAAAAGCTACAGCGAACAAAACACATGGAAAAGAAGAAACCATGAATGAAGGTTAGCAGAAATAACCAGGAATGAAGCCAACCCACAAATGCTGGCAATATAGATTTATTGGATACAGAACACATGATATGTATACTTAAATGCTGACATCTGCTTTATTTCATTTCATTTCATTACACTTCATTAGAACTGGGGATTGAACGCAGGCCCTTGAACTTCTACTGAGCTATCTCCCCAGCCCCTTAACATCTTTTTTAAACTTAGAAGTATGATAGAAGAAAAAGAAGCCATCCAAGAAAAAGTAGCAGGGGAAAAAAAAAAAACTTATAGAAATTATAATTAGTGCAACTGGCCCTTGACAAGATTAAGTAACCAAATGTATCCAGCTGAAGAGAAAATAGGTGAGCAGGAAGGACAAAGCCGATGTCCACTATAGTCCACATCGTGTTACTTGTCCAAAAACTTCAACTTCTAAAGAGCAACAGGGGCTGGGGAGATAGCTCCGTGGCACAAGTGCCTGCCTGGCAAGTGCAAGGTCGTGAGTTTGAACCCTGGTCCCAGAAAAAAAGAAAAAGAGTAAACACTCTAAAGAGCAACAAAAGTAACTATAACTTGCCGGGCGTGGTGGTGCACGCCTGTAATCCCAGCACTCGGGAGGCTGAGGCAGGAGGATTGGTGGGAGTTCGAGACCGGCCTGGGCTACAAAAGTGAGCTCAGGACCAGCCTCAACTGCATAGTGAGACCCTGTTTCAAAAAGACCAAAAAAAAAGAAAAAGAATTAAAAGTAACTATAACTTAAATTACCAAAAAATCCAAAAAATGTATTTCTTATGCCTAAGGGGAAACACATCTCTCAATATTTATGCCTCCTTTAATTTTGTCATAGTCCTGACTTTGTACTCTGTACCACTTATTATGAGCACACCTTATACAAAAAAGGACAAATAGGAGAAAATGCAAAAAAATAGTTGAAATATAAAATAGAAAGATAGAAGATAGAGGCAGCTACTCTCTCATGAAATAAGATCAGTACCATTGCACTGTCTTCATTTCTCAACCTATGTTCCCCCTTTTTAGCCATTAATTTGTTTTGTTTTCTGATGGTATGACCTTAACTTTTTTCATACAGAATCTTGAATTTTTAGGGGGCCCAGGAGATAGTTTAGTAGAATAAGTGCTTGCCTGGCAAGTACAGGGTACTGAGTTCAATCCCTGGTTCCGACAAAAAAAAAAAAAAAAAAAAAAAAGTGATGTCATACAGAATCTGAACTCTTAGCTATCCCTATCCATACATATCTGGATTTATAAGTGAAATAGGAAGAGCCATGTTCTCATTCTATACAGTTAATCTCAAACTTATGTATTTGGGTTGTAGAAAACAGTACCACTATATCTTGGTCACTGACGTCTTTATCTTTACTTCATTGAAAAGACATTCTAAGTCCCATGGCGTCCTTCCAGGCTGGCTCTACAACTTCCATTGCCGTACAGTGTATCATCTAACCAGCATATTTCTGAGAGCAAAATGAAGCTTTATTAATATTTATACCAAAAAGGCAGCTTTATACCAAAAAAATATTCTGATTGATCAGCAAATGATGATTTTCCTAATAATAAACAAACAAAAAGCCTTGGAAGTCCATGCTGCTGGGCAGTGGTGCATGTCTGTAATCCCAGCACTTAGGAGGCTGACAGGAGGATCACTGCAAGTTTGAAGCCATCTTGGGCTGCATAATGAGTTCAAGGCCAATCTGAACTCTTCAGTGAAAACCTATCTCAAAAACAAAAACAAAAAAGAAGAAGAAGAAGGTCCACAATGCCGATCTGTGAGGCCAGTGAATTACTTGTACATCTTGGAATTATTTTGCTATAAAATAAGCTCCCTCCTCAGAAGTAGTCTTGGGTGGGACAATCTGACAATACATAGGATCTGATTTTAAAAATACAATGTATGTTTATTTGTAATCTGTCTACCTTGTGGTATTTTTTTTTTCTGGTACTGGGGATTGAACTTAGGACCTTGTGTGTGCCAGGCAGGCACTTGTGCCATTGAGCTGTATCCCACACCCATGGATGTTTAAATGTTTTAAACAATTTATACAGAGACACATTTTTATTAATCCTATTCCATACACCCTCTCTGGCCTCAAACACACCTGTCTCATCAACCTTGCCACTTTCTGAAGCAGTTCTGGAAAGCCTCTTGCATATCATTAGTTGGCCATTGTGGCTGGCTTGACATCCTCAATGGATTCAAAATGTTTGCCTTTCATGGTTATTTTGTCTTTGGGGAGGAGGCATAAGTTGCATGATGCCAGACCTGGTGAACAAGGTGACTGAGGACACCCTGATGTTGCCACAGGCTGGCCTTGCTAGTGGGTGGCACCTGGCAGCAGCGTTCACTGATTCTTTTTATCAGACTCATAAAGACGCTTACACAAGTGGACTTCAAGAACTGCTTCAGAAACCGCCAAGAACCATGGGATATGTGCTAACTAGGGGTATATTTTTTAAAAATTCATATTAATGAGAAAAAAAAGATAAAATAGCAATGAAACAGTTTAAAAACAAGTTAGTAGGGTGGTTACAATAATTAACACGATGCATATCGTTGTCTTCATTGTAGTTATTCAGAGGACAAGAAGCAGATCTGATGTCTTGTCTAAACAATCTCAGTACAAACTTTTATTCTCAATGAACTAAGAGAAAGTACCTGCATATCTATCCTGACTCTCTTGTATATACATACATATTTTTTTTCTTTTTAAAGTTTCTAATACAAGGAGAACATATCATACCATGTCTTATAAATAGATTATAAATCAAAGATACAATATAAATCATAAAACAAAAATTATAATTAAATAATATTCAGAAAATTAATTAAATATTAATTAAAGAATAAATATTTCAAAACAATATTCCAAAATTCAAATCAAATCATGAATCCAACTTAGAAGCCAGAATGTTGTATATCATATGTACGAATTGAATCTGTAATCAATTCAGAGTACTTGCATAGTATTTGTATAGGTTAATATATAAAAAATCAACTAAGAAAAAGTTTCCATTGTAGTAAAGAATTACTGGGAATAAAGCATAACATAAATAATAGAATGGCAAATACGTGACCAGAACTTTTACCAGTTTGGGGACAGGATGCTGCACCAAGTTCTAGTGTGTCATGGACATGGACAGGGTCCATGATGCTTCCAGCCAGGGATGTATTTTGAGGGAGGTAAAAGGCAACATGCCTTCACTATAATAAAAATGTCTAAGTTCACTGTGTTTTTTCAATCACTCCTTGTACACGCTATCTGGAATGTCTATAGAGTTGCAGGCAGAAACTACATCATAAAGACAAATTGAAATCCCCCACATGTCCCAAGAAGAATGAATTGCCAACTCCTCCATGATACACAGTCAATGTGCTACCAGGTGGCTGTTTGATACCTCTGGATTAGTATGTCTGTGGAAAGATTAAGGTCTGTTTGCTGTCGCTGGCAAATATGATATTCCACCATGGTAGTATCCAGCCTTAGTGAAGGGAAATACAGGTTTATGGAGCTGTCCTAGGCACCATGCCAAATTATTTAGGAACCCAGGGAGCAACATTTGGGTAGCTGAGAGAAGAGGCCACCATGTGGTTGTCATGTGGCAAACTGAAAGCCTCCTCTCTAGTGAATGTCTTTTCATAAACATTCACAGGAGAACTAAATATTCTATCACTCTGTTGTTCCAAGAAGTTCACGTATATACTTTTTTCCCTAAAGCTTCTTCTCATCAGTTCTTACTCCTTCTTAGTCCTGGTCTTGTACTCAAATATTTAGTTCCTACCCATGATTAGGCCATAGATCATCTCTCCTCTTGGGAAAAGCTGAAAAAATATATCCTACTTAACATTATACTAGGAAGTTTTTCTTCTCTGTTGTTCAAGATTGTTCCTCGATGGAGCTATAGTGCCACAGGTGTCCACAGCGGGATTCACAACAATCTGTAAGTCAGATACAGACGTACAGGGAGAGAGAGACAGAGACAGACAGACAGACAGACAGACAGAGAGACAGAGAGAGAGACAAACAGACATAGAGACAGAGAGACAGAGACAGAGACAGACAGAGACAGAGAGACAAACAGACATAGAGACAGAGAGACAGAGACAGACAGACAGAGAGACAGAGACAGAGGGAGACAGAGACAGAGAGATACAGCGACAGAAAGAGACAAAGACAGAGAGAGACAGAGATAGAGACGGAGATGGAGAGAGATAGATAGATTGAGTGAGACAGAGAGAGAGAGAGAGAGAGAGAGAGAGAGAGAGAGAGAGAGAGACATCCAGATATGTGATGGAAGTCATAAAGAAATCCCCATGTCCAGGCAAAGCAGAGCTACAAATAAACTATTGCATTTGATGATGACAGCTCAGCTGAGCACGGCTGACTTAATGGCATTAGAGACAACACTCAGTGGATAACTGGCATCCCAAATGGTCCCACAGTCCCCTGGCCTTATATAGTCTGATGTTTGTTTTCCACCAAAGCCTTCAGCATAGGCTATTTCTGAGAATAGACACCTGATAAAGAATGCTTGCATTTCCTTCAGAACTGTAGAGGAATCTGCTGATATTCCCTATCACAATTTTCACAGCCATGCAGCTTCCTAACCACCTCTAGATCTCTTAGACCATAAGAGTCTAGATGCAGCACTATTTGCATTACCTGGGCCATCTGGGAGAACTCTCTTGGCCCCTAGTCCCGTTCTGGGTCCCATTCCGGGTGCCTTTCAGGTCCTCGTGAACATCTGGAGAAGCACATCCAAATGTGGCTCACGTTGTACGGACAACAACAGCTGCAAAAACATCATCCTTTTCTGTGGCAGGAACTACAAAGAGCAGCAAATTGCCTCGCATTCTCAAAACCATATAGTGCAACCCACAGTTCATGGATTTTGTGAGGAAAAGTAGGAAGAAGATTTTAGACAAGATAATAGGTTATCATGGTTTTCTTTCAAAATAATTGCCAGAAATGCAGCCTGATCCAGCTACTTTATCAAACTGTGGCAGGGGATTAGGTAAAGATATGTCACTAGTCCTCCATGAACTAGATTTACTTTCTTCATAGAAGCCAAGCAAGGCTCAGACAATTGCTCATGTATTTCTATTCAAGGGGGCCACATAACAAACTATCCAAATCTGAGGATTCATTTAGGTCTACTCATGCTAAATAGTACTTGTCCATCAGCCTCTTATTGCTGTGACAAAACACCTGATACACACATCTCAGTCACTTTCCTCATCACCAAGACATGATCTCTGACATACGCAGCTCGCAAGAGGAGATGCGTACTTTGGCTCACAGGTTGAAGAGTTTCCAGGCCCTCATCTGCTGGTCCCAACACAGGGTGATCTGGCAGAAGAGCGTGGCCGAGATGGGCTGTGCACAGCGTGGTGGCAGGAAGCAGACAGAACCCAGGGGACTGTTATGCCTCCTTCATCTCTAATTATTTCGTTCATTTGGCCTCAGCTATAGAGGATCCCTCAGTCTTTAATGAAATTTAAGAACCCTTTGTGATGGCAGAAAAGGGCCATAAAACACTTCTTTTGTACATGCTGGTGTTCCTGACGCTGATGTAGTTCTCACAGCTAGGGTGAACAGAGCATCTTCTGAGCCCTCCCTCTGTGCCTGATCAGTAACTCACATCTGGTAATTTCGCTTCAACATTTTTCTTTTCCTAAGGCTTTAGATTTATTGCTACGTACAAGAGGATTTCTGACATCTCCGTTTTTATTTAACTTAGTACCAGTTTTCTCTCTCTCTTTCCTATCAGTTTCTGAGAGAGGAACGCTGATGTCTTCCACTATAATTAGGGATTCCCTTATTTCCCCTTTTAGTTCTACCGGTTTTTTGAGTCATGTCTTTTCCTTAAGGTGAATACACATTTAGGATGATGACATCTCCTTTAACACCGTATAATATCCCTGCCTTGTTCTGATCAAAGTTAAATTCAGCATTAAGCAAATTTCTAGACCTCTCTGTACGGCTACCTCTGTAGCTGTCGAAGGGGTTAGCAGCCCCTAGGAGAATAAAAGCAGCCCCTGCCGAGCACACGGCAGGTATTCCATAGAAAAACTCGTTTCTTTGCTTTCATTCTCCCATGTGAAGGTAAGTAAAATCCCGTTGTGTTTCATTAGCTGTCTCTTGCCTCATTCCACCCAGTGCGCTGAGCCACGAGACTCGAGCAGTTTAGACATGCCCATGGCACCCCATCTATCCAGCCCCTGACACTCTCAGCCTCCCAAAGGAGTCACTCTGCTTGCAGTGAACCTCACAGGCCGAGGACCAGGAAAACCTGAATTTAAGTGCTAGCTCTGCTAGTCAAACAACCGTGGCAACTTCTGCAAGTTGCTCAACATGCCTTGGTTCCTCATCTAAGAGGACTGACAGCTTGGGAGACAGCTCAGTGACATAGCGCCTGCCTGCAAGGTCCTATGTTCAATTCCCAGTACCAAAAAAAAAAAAAAAAGTAAATAAAAGGACCAAGATAATGCATGTAAGATTTTGGCAGGCTTCCCTGTACACAGCAAATGTTCAGCTACCATTCATTTTCACTAAATACTAATGTCCAATAGTGTAAAGTGCTCAGTACTTCTGTCAATACTTACTATTGCTCTTAATTTTATATATATATATTATTGCTGTTGCCTTTGGAATTGCTATTAAAATGAGGTAATTATACCAGGTGTGGTATCATACACTTGTAATCCCAGCACTCAAGAGGCCGAGGCAGGAGAATCACTGCAAGTTTGAGGCCAGCCTAGGCTACAGAGTGAGTTCAAGGCCAGCCTAAACTGTACAGTGAAACCCTGTCTCAAAAATACAGAAAAAAAATTTTTTTTTAACTTTAAAAAAGAATAAGATGGGGCTAGGGAGATAGCCCAGTAGAATAAACACTTGCCTGGCAAGCACAAAGGCCTGTTTAATCTCTGGTTCTGCTAAAAAAATAATAAGAATAAGGTAATTCTGTGGGGACAGTATGATGACAGTGTCATGTTCTATGGAATCTCATAGCAGTCTAAAGTCTATATGAGTAAAATTTATAATGTGTAATCTATTATTAATCTCATGCTATGTATTTATGTCAAAAATAGTTCTCTAATGGGGCCCTGCAGGATGTCTCAGTGGTCTAAAGCGCCTGCTTAGGAAAGCTTAGGCGGCTGCAGGGACCACGGTTCCATCCCCAGCACCATATGCTGTGCCAGCCCTGCCCTCTGGGCAGGCTGAGCCAGCCATAAAAATAAATAAATAAACAAACAAAAGTTCTGAAATAAGAAAAATAAAATAAAATAAAATAAAAAATTCTAAAAAAAAAAGTTCTCTAAAATTCACTGCCTACATCATATATATATATATATATATATATATATATATATATATATATATATATATTTTTTTTTTTTTTTTTTTGGGGACCAGAGTTCAGACTCACAACGTTGCACTTGCCAGGCAGGCATTTGTGCCACAGAGCTATCCCCCTGGCCCTACATCTTATATCTTTAACATTTCAATATTGGTCTACAATTTTTAATGTGCTACGCAATTACTGATTTTCAATGAAGTTAATAAGAAAAAAAATAAAGTCTATGTATAGAAAATCATCACAGCTGTAAAGTAAATGGATCTATTCTATCCCTTGTCAATGGAATGACACCTTAAGATTGTATTCGATTTTATTGTTACCATAGCAATATGGAAGAGGTTTTAGGTATATTTAATCTAATCTTTGATACTGTTTTTTTCTAATTTGCAGTTTCTGTAACCTAACGGCTATATTTGCTATAGAGATCTTTGGAGTGATTCCCAGGTAATGCAAAGTACCTGTGGGGGTATTAATCAAGGAATATTTAAAAGATATGAACAGCAGCTAAATAGAAAACACACCCCAGGTTCTCCCCAAATCAAAGCTTGTACAGTCACTTTGCAGAGTCCCAATGTAAATCCTACTGGGCAAAATATTCCTGTAGATTGTGGACTTTAAAGGAATCCTAAAACAAAATTCACTGCCTTGAAACTTGCACGAGGTGTTCACAGCAAAGCCAGTGGCCTTTACTGCGTCTATATGCAAAGCCTTCTACAAAGTCATTCTGAGGCGTCCAGGAAAGAAAGCAGTGCAGGTCTTTCCCTGGACTCAGTTCCTGTCACCTTGGGGAACAGATGAAAGTCCTGTGATTGACGAAAGGTGGGGTGTTTCACTTCTCTGAGCACCCACAGTCCACTCTTAAGTGCATCCTATATCTCTAATTAATCCTTTCTGTCTCTTTTACAACAAAAATACTAAAGTTGGGACCTCAGTTGATTTTGCTTCTCTGTTCTGGGCTGATGTTTGAGGTGTTTTTTATTCGCTCTGTTTTGTTTCATTTGTAAAATGTTAAATGAAGATGAAAGTAGTAACTACGGACTGCAGGTATAGCTCAGTGGTGTGTGCTTAGTATGTGTGAACCTCTTGAGTTCAATGTTAAAAAAAAATACAGTAGGAGATGAGTTATGCCTGGCCCTACTTTAGTACTGATGCCTTGATTTTGGATGTTAATGCAAGGTTAGTGGTACAAATAGCCTGCAGGTTAAATAAGCCAAGAGTTGTTTCTGAGGTAACTCTGAGGTAAGCACGCTTAATATACTGTGGCAAGTTCTCTTCCTTCCTGGTTGGCATGGTTGATTGAGATGAGTATGGCGTAGCACCCAATCCACTGAGGAGGAAGGAGGGGAGAACAGCTAGGTGAGGAGGTCCTCTCAGCAGCCTGAGCTGGCAGCCAGGGCACAGGCAGAGTGCCACAGAGTTTGGAATGGGCCCCTCGGGTAGTGCCCACAGACTGGCCTCTGCTGACCTGAAGGGCACCAGAGCTAGATGTTAGCTGGTGGCATCTCCCAGGAAGAGAGCCTCCTTTCATGGGCAGTCACTGGAGACCACGGCCACTCATCCAACCACCATGGCTCCCAGTCATTCTCTCTCCTACATGGCCCCCAACTGGTCCAACTTCTTAACCCCACCCCCATTCCTCTTATCCAAGCTACCACTGTCTCTGAAGCAGATTCCTAGCTGAGCTCCCCTCCCCACGTCACTTTTTTCTTACCCATAAGAGCTAGAGTAGTGTTTTCAAAATGCTGTGTAGGCCCGGCAGGATGGCTCAGTGGTCTAAAGCACCTGCTTAGGAAAGCTTGGGCGGCTGCAGGGACCACGGTTCGATCCCTGGTACCACATGTTGTGCCAGCCCTGCCCTCAGGGCAGGCTGAGCTGGCCATAAAAATAAATGAACAAACAAACAAAAGTTCTGAAACAAGAAAAAAAATGCTGTGTAGTGGCTTCAACCCCATTAAGTTTGTCTCCATAGATGTACAATTTCTTCACGTGGCCTAGAAGGACTTAGGCTCTAGCAACTACCTATTTTGCATCTGAGATCGTGTCCTTGTCCTCATCATTTTAAAACTCAGCTCCAGACTCTCCCACCTTCTTTCAGTCCCCAGCAGGGACCTTTGCATGTGCTGTTTGTAGACCTGGACTCTGCTTTTCTCCTTACCACGTAACTTTACCAACTATACGTCTATCTATTCTTCAGCCACTGGACATTACCTTTTCCTCATGAGGGCATTTCTTAATCCCATTCACCAAGTTAAACCGTGCTATAAAGTGCTTTCCTCACATTGTGTATCCCTTCTTTTTATTTTTGACTTTCTCTCCTTATCATAATTGGCAATTTGAGGTTTATTTTATCATCACTCGTTATTTATGCTATCCCCGCTGTCAAGTGAGCCTCTTACGGATGGACGCACGCCTGCTGCTGCTCATTTTATTGCCCAGACCTTGCACCATGCTTGATGGGCATCAGTTATGAAAAGGGAAGCCGTGCACTGCAGCCAGGTCATGTTGGTAGCCACAGAGGAGAACGGTGAGGCTAACTCAGAGAACTGCAATACTCCAACAGCTTCAGTTTGAAGGAGAATGGAAACTAACGGCCACACTGGGCTAACAAATACAGGACAACAGCCACGTGTCGGCCTAGGAATGAAATCGTCTCCGAGGGAGGCAGCAGTGCAGAGTCCTGGGTGAAGGGGTGGATGT
This sequence comes from Myocastor coypus, assembly GCA_004027025.1. Taxonomy (NCBI): domain Eukaryota; kingdom Metazoa; phylum Chordata; class Mammalia; order Rodentia; family Myocastoridae; genus Myocastor; species Myocastor coypus. The sequence goes on from PVJA010029721.1 coordinate 16,703, forward strand.
CTGGCACTCAGCTGCCAGCACCGGTCTAAGTGGTGCACGCACGTGCATGCGCGCGCGCGCGCACACACACACACACACACACACACACACACACACACACGCACGCAGTACTCCAAGCCACGTGTGGTGGCTTGTACCTATAGTCCTAGGTACTCCGGAAGACTTCAAGGCCAGTCTGGGCAACAGAAATACTATCTCCAGGGTGGGGACAAAGAGAAGGAGGCAGCAAAGGAGTGTTGTCCCCTCTGACTTTCCTCTGGCAGTGGTAAATGATCATGCTGTCATCCCGGGGACCTAACCTGAAACCTATCCCAAACAACCTATTCCCAAGGCCCATCCAATCTAACTCCTGAACACATCTTAGATATACCCAGTTCTCTCCATTTCTTTTTCTTTTTTTTAAACCATTTATCTATCTATCTATCTATCTATCTATCTATCTATCTATCTATCTATCTATTTATTTATTTATTTGGTACAGGATCTCCCTATGTAATTCAAGGCAATAATGATCCTTTTGTTTCAGCCTCCCCAGTGCTGAGATTACAGGGGCTGACATGGCATGCGGTGCTGGGGATTGAACCCAGGTCCTGTGCTTGTGGGGCAGGCACTTAGACTTCTGAGCTATCTCCCCAGCCCCTAAACTTTTTTTTTTTTTTTTTTTTTTTTGAGGGATTGGGGTTCAAACTCACAACCTTGCACTTGCCAGGCAGGCACTTCTGAGCTATCTCCCCAGCCTCCTCTCTGTTTCTTCAGTCTCTGATCTACTCAATACCCACATCATTGCTTGCCTAGATTCTAACAAATCTCTCATCATTGGGCTTTCAGTCTTCATACTCAAGCTTTCCTTTTAGGGGCTGTTCACACGATCATCTGAGTCATCCCTCTAAAGTGCCAGTCCTATATGACATGTCTGAAACACCCTATTGGCTAAAACCCACCCTCCAGCTCGGAGTGCAGTCTATCTCATCTGGCCCCACCCACTTAGCCTTTTGCTTATTAGTAGGGGTGCTGGGGATCCATCCCAGAGCCTCACGGGTGCTAGATGGGGGCTCTCCCTCTCAGCTCTAGTTACTCCACTGGCACTTGAGCCCTAGTCAGATGAACTAGTTTGAGTTCCAGAACATCCGGGAGAGATTAAAATGTTCTTAAGCTTCGGTCACCTGTCACCTTGCACGTGCCTATAACAGTTCCACCACAGTGCTTCCTCTACTCCCAGGCATTTTTTATCTAGCTAACTCCCATCCACACCCAGTTCAGGGTCCCCCACATGACACGGCAACAGACCCTCCCCACAGGATCCCCAGCTCCCACGGAACTTCATGTTTCCATCTCTCTTAGGACCAGACTAATTTCCTCTCTGGTCAGCCTCCAACATCAAATGCCTAAATGTAGACATTTTGACTTTAGTTTCTATTTAATGCCAAGAGCAAATTGTTTTATTTTGCAAATTGGTTAAAAAATTTAAGAACTAAGGGGCTGGCCAAATTTCTCAGCAGATTAAGGCACCTGCAAGCAGGTGCAGGGGCCAGGATTTGATCCCTGGGGCCTTCCCTGCTGGCCCTACCCCCAGCACGTTTGCTGAGACAGCAATTGAGACTGGGCGTGGTGGCGTGGGCCTGAAAGCCCAGCTCTTGGGAGACTGTAAACCAGCAGATCACTACAAGTCCCATCTGGTAGCAAGACCCTGAGCACCCTATAAACCCTTCACTAAAGTACAAAAATAAATAAAATAGTTAAGAACCAAACTGTGAAGAGTTCCCTCTGACGACATCTGTGCTGCTCTTGTTTCAGACCAAGCGGCTACCTGGTCACTGCCATCGTCTTCGTCCTGATGCTGCTGTTCCTCACTGTTCTAGTTCTGAGCTACTTCCAGTACATGAATCTTTATAAAAGAAATGTTTATAGCTCATCTCATAGAACTCAAATAAGACTAACTCGATATTAAGCATATATGTATTCTATCAGGTGTATTTGACCGACAAATATTAATTTTAAGCTCATAGTATTATCAAATTCAGGATTTCAAAAGTATTCTTGAATTGCTCCCAAGCAGAAAGCTTCAAATTTTTATGCTGTTCAGTTGACAATGTCCTTGTCTGTTCATTTTAAAGTAAAATACATAGATATCCTATGTGTTCATATAGAATTTTAACTGTTTGGTAATTCTAATCTTTAAAAATACATTTTTGAAATATATAGATGTTAAACATTATTTGCATAAAACTTTTCATACTAAAAACATTATATGGTCATGGTTACTTTGCATATAAAAGACCTAATAAAAGTGCATGGACTTAAATAACCTGTCTGGAGCAGATTTTAGAAGTTTTTCTAGTGGAAGATTTGGATATGAAATGTAAAAGTTATATTAAAAATGAGGCAGCTGGTGTTCTAGGTTTTAATTCTAAGTTAATCTGTCTCCTAACAACCACCTCAAATAAATCTTCCTGGTAGGCTCTATTGCTGTTCTCTTGATTTAAATTATAAATTGATGAGCACACACACACACACACACACATACACACAGGCACATATATAGATATAGACACAGTTTTCATGACTTGCCAACTTCGTGAGAGCAGACAGCCTGCCCACTTTTCAGGGATGGACTAGTGATACACAGTAACCAACATAAAAGGCACTCATTTATTACTTGTTCAACTACTGAACAATTTCTGTTGTTATACATCAGTCCTAAACTCTCCATACCACTCATCTTGTCTCACAATTCATTAAGAAAATCAGAAAAAAAAAAAAAAAAAACACCCCATTTGCTACACTCCAGGGCTCCTAGATTGCTGTCTGTCTCTCTTGCCTTCTATGTCACCAGGCACCTGCATGTCCCCATTATGTTGTCATTATGGATGAAGCATTCCTCAAACCAAAGGTCTGTACACAGGATTGTTCCTCTCCCTTTGACCTTGACAAATCTCTTTTCTCATCATCAAGTTCTGTTTGTGCACAAATATGCCCGCAGTAACTTCCAGCTTAATTTGTTTCTTTTCTAGCAACTCTTTAGACTCTACCCCTTCATGAAACTGCTCTCATCAGATTATTGGTGATGTCTGTACTACCGAATTTAACAGTCCTATGACTTCTGAGATCCTATGTTCCTTCTGATTTCCCTCCTGCCTCTATCATTCCTCTTTCATCTTTACCTCTAAATGGTGAAGGACAGTAGAACTTTGTTCTTGGTCTATTTCTTCTTAACTAGACATTTTCCTAGGTCATCCAACCAGTTCCAAAGTTTCAAAGTCTATTTTTTTGTCTATTAATGTCTACTTTAGCCTATTTAATAGCTATGACTAGAGTTTATGCAAATATATAAATCTCATGGATGTGTACAAGTCATCTCTAATGTAGAATCATCAGAACATACCTCTGGATTTCCCACCTCCCTACAATGTTTAATGCTTCATATCTTACAAAGGTCACCTTTATCTACCCAGATGCCCACATCAAAAACCTAGAAGGTATTCTTGAATCCCCTCTATCAAATTCAATATTTAGCCTAAACGCAAATTCTGGAAACTGTGCCTCCAAAATACTTCAATTTCAACTTTCTGAGTCGGGGATCCCCCACCATCAGAAGCTAAGCTCCCTTTAGCGCTTAGTTCTAGAATAGTCCTTGCCATCCCCAAAGTTTTGTGATCTCACACTCTGGGTTGAATGGGTGGTTCATCTAGTGGATGGACCTGGCTAGAGCAGCATGGTTTAGGGGACAGTTGAAGACTTGACAGTGTGGCCCTCATTCACCAGACTAACACTCGTTCATTTGCTGTGATCACAGGCTTCCCACAATCTCCAAGAGGAGGGGCTTCACGGAGAAAGAGCATTTCAAGTTTCTGCTTGTATCATGTTTATTAATGGCCCACTGGCCAAAACAAGTCAGAGGCCAGGCACAAAATCAATAGTGACACCAAAGATTATGTATAATTTGGGCCACTGGTTATTTTTACACTCTAGCACATTGACTTCCTGGTTTTTACCTCCTTTACCAGTCTAAAATATTTTCCATACAGCAACCAGAGTAATCTTTTAAACACACACACACACACACACACACACCCTTTTAAAATCTTAAAATCTATATTGTGAATTTAATAATTCTTTCAGGATCTGGCTTCTGACTACTTGCCCACCTCAACACCATTACCTACCTCCTTGTCCATTAATAGCTGTCTTTGACCTTCCAGCCATATCAGCCTTTTGCTTCCTTGAATACCAAAAACTCTTTCATGTCTCAGCTCTTTGTACTTGGGTTCTCTTTGACCAAAATACTTGTCCCTCTACTTGCAGGGCTTTCTGCCATTTACGTATCTTAAAGCTCATCACATAGTCCTTCTCCATGCAACAATCTAAGATTACTCTCAGTCGCTTCTTTAACGTTCTATAAAGCACAGAGACTGCTATTTTGTCGGTTCTTCCAGGATGCCCCTACACCGAGGGAAGCGCCTGGCATTCGGGAGGCACACCGCGAATATGTGTTGAATGAAAGCACAAGCCCCTCGTGTGTCTGCGGCTGTGCTAATCCCTGAGTGCCGTACTCTCTTCCTATCTCAGCAGCAGTCTTATAAATTCTACACTGAGGGTTAACTGGATGCATGTTACTTCCCATCCTCCACCAGCATCCTAGTATCAATTTCCTCACCCCTCCTCTTGCAAAAACAAAATAAAAGCGGAGGAGGGACTGGAAAACTTAAGGTCATGACTTTGGTCTTTTGCCACATTCCGTCCGCTTCACCAGGTTCACTGAGGCATAAAATAACAGCACCATACTCGGCGCTGCGTGCTTGAAGGTGTACGACTTCACCGTCCGCCAAGGACAAACAGCGAAGCACCAGGAGGCGGATCAAAGACACTGAATGCTGGGAAATGTAGTTTCCTGGGACACCTGCTGAAGCAGGTGGATGGTGGGAACTGTAGTAAAGGGCTGTGGAGCCTCCCGCTCGGGTACGCTCTGCATGCTGGGAATTGTAGTTTTCCTGTGACCTCGAGTCTCTAGGTTGGAACGGCTCCCAGGCTGCCGCCATTTTAGGTCCCGAGGTGCGGCAGCAGAGAACCAGAGCGCAGGCGGCTCAGCCCCGGCGCCGGGCCGGCCCCGCCTCCGGGGCGCCTGGCGCCCGCCCCTCGCTCAGTCCCCGCCTTTCCCCACGTGTCTGCCGCCGAGGGGAGGCGCCTGAGCCGGAGCGGGCCCGCCACCGGTGCGGCCCCGTCCTTACACCGGCTCCTGCCTGCGGCGCCCCGGAGCGGCCCGGCTGCCCGATGCTTCCGCCCCGGCAGAGGCGGGCCGGGCAGTACGCGTAGCGCCCGGCTCGGGGCCCCCGAGTCGCCGGCGGGGGTGGGAGCGGCCTCGACCCCGCGGGAGCGGGTGGCTGGCGGACGAGGCGGCGGCCGCGGGGAGGAGGATGGGGGCGAACCAGTTAGTGGTGCTCAACGTGTACGACATGGTGAGTGCGGCCCCGGCGCGTCCTGCGCGCACCCCGCCCCCGGCGGGTTCCCAGGGCTGGGGGAGGGGACACGAGTCATTTTCTAATCCTGGCGCCGGCGGCGCTCCGGGCGGCGCGACCCTGTCACCCCCGCGGCTTCGCCGGCGGCTCGGGTCCGCAGGAGCCGCTCCGGGCCCGGCCCCTGGGCGGCGGGCGAGCAGTGCCCTCTCTCCGGCGCTTCCGTCGTGGGCCCGACCTCCCCGCCGCTGCCTGGCCCCGCGGCTGCCCCGCTTGCCGGGTCCCGAGTGCCCGCGCCCGCTCCTCCCCGCTTCTGCAGAAGCGTGCCTGTGTCTGTGCCCAAGTCTTCGGAAACTCTAGTCGAAGTCCAGAAAGTCCCTGCTGTCGATCCCTCCGCTAGAGTGTCCTGAGGTGGAAGGAAACCCGCGCACCCTCTCCTCTATAGCAGCCCCCTAAAAATGAATGTGGTTGATCAGGAAAACAGCCCGGCTGAATCTTTTGGAGATCTCGGTGCTGCTCCTTCCCGAGATCCCGACGGCCGCTTTCCGGGTGATGCAACAGGTGCATGACATGACCACTGGAGGGGAAAGAAAGAACTTGTTTATTATGTCACTTAACTTTTAAGTGCTTGCTGCAAGCACGGACTCAAGTGCAGGGACTGGTTCGCCCGATCCCCCCAGAGAGATATCGGGCAGAGAATGACTGTCCTAGTTACATGCATTGGCTTGGCTGGCTTGCCTTTGGCGCCTGAGTTACTTGTTTTGTAAAGATTCTCTGCCTGCAGTGTTTACAGTGTTTTGTAAGTAGATTGAAAAAAAAAAAAAACAAAACAAAACAAAAACTCCCATCGTTATTTTTGTTGATTTAGAGATGCCTTAGAGCAAAAAATCTTGCAGTGCAGATTCTCGATTCTCATTCACAGATCTTAACTGTATTCTTTTGTATTGTTTGTAAAGAGTATAAATTTAGGAGGTAGAGATAAGGATTGGGCATACATATCTGGGAATTATGTCAGCAGACCTAGGACCTGCCTCTGACTTGAGGTGAGTCCACTATTAAGTTCTGATGTAAGCCTGGAAATAAAAGGAGGTGGAGACATTTGTATGGAGGAGGGGAGTAAAGCTGATTCAAAAAGCTAAAGGACGGGTATGCTCAAGACTAGAGGTCCTAGAATAGCATGGCACTTTGTTTGGCTTATGTCCCTCATTATGTCACTGATCTCTAAACTTTTTGTGTTTGACCAAACACTGTTTTGAGACATTATATTGCCTTTTATTGTTTCAGTGTTCCCCACCTGAATTTTTTTCATAAAGACTGCCACAAACCATTCCTCCAAATATATTCTCAACTATATCTTGGGAGACAGCTGTATTTTATATATTAGGACTGTGCAGTGTCCAGAGGCCATGGTTTCAGAGTCACCAAGAAACCTGTGAAAGTAGGAAAGGTTCTGCTTTTTTTTTTTTTTTTTCAAGAGCTGGGATGCAGCTCAGTAGTAGAGTGTTTGCTTCTATGATGTCAGGGGATCAGTTCGTGGTAGCATGGTAACTTTTGAGATAAAACTGAAAATGTTTTTTGGCATTTGGTAGATATTGTGTAAGTCAGGAAAACCATTTTTAATTATATTAAATTGAAAGAGGCTAGAGATACTCAAATCAGTATTTTATAAAGAAAAATTCTAAACAATGTTAAAATATGACCTAATTGACAAGCAGCTTACTTCTAAGCTTTATTAAAAAGTAGTTACAGAAGAAGGCAGAGACAAGGGTAAAATGACCTGTCCATATGATTAAAAATGCTGCCTAGAATTGCTAGGCTACAGTCTTGATCCATTGTCTTCTCTATCAAGTAATCCCTGTGGTTATGTCTTAGGTATTGCTTTTTGCTGTCAACAGGAAGAGGAGCATAAAAGATCAGAATCGTGGATAGTTGAATAAAAATCTTGTCTGTTCCTTTGAGACTTTTCGTCAGTGAATACTGTACATCACTATTTCAGTAACATTACTAATGTAATTTTAGCCCTGTAGAAGCCACCAGATGAATTAATTATCGTTTTTCCTTTAAGGAATTTTGACTATCATGAGGGAGATCAGGGAATGCTGAAAGATAAACCACTGAAACTTGAAGCATTGGTAGGATCTCCAAAGGCAGAGGACATGAGCAGAATGGCAGAAATAGGAAAGGATGGGCTGGACATTGGACCTACTGGCTGTTCCAATATAGGGAGAATACAGGATGCTGGAAAGGAGAGAAAACTGTCAACCTAGAACTTCACAAGAGGTGTGACGATAGGCTTGGGTGAAGGCTGAGGGACCCTGAAGGGGAAAACTACTTAACATTTCCATAGAGGGAACAGTGTGTTCAGTTATACTGTAAGTTAAATACAGACAATGGGTTTAGGTGTGCATTTGGGGGTGTCCAAAAAAGTTTATTTTGAATATTTAATTTTTAAAAATACGTATGAGGTGTACTACGGAATCCAGATACAATCAGTTGTATATAAAACCCAACCTAATTAGGTGTACATTTTTGACAACTTTTTTCTCAAGTCAGTTTTGTATATTTATTTTTATGGCCAGCTCAGCAGCATGTGGTGCCGGGGATCGAACTGCAGTCCCTGAAGCCGCCCAAGCTTTCCTAAGCAGGTGCTTTAGACCACTGAGCCATCCTGTCGGGCCCTCAAGTCAGTTTTAACTCTTGAAAATAATGTTTTGCTTCATGCCAAGGATGAATTCCTTTTATCTATGGTTTTGAGTCCTAGTCTTATTGGATGCCTTTTGAGGGTGTTTTCTACAGGCTTAGTATATCAGCTGTCTGCTCTAACCCCAACCTAAAAATCAACCAGTGGTTATGCTTAGTGCTGTGTATCCTTGTGCCTGTTCATTAGACTGTCACCTGCTTCAGGCCTGTGTTTCCTGTTCACTAGATCACTGTAGCTGTATGGATCATTCTACTGTTTTCTAACTGCTGCTTGTATCAGGGCCTTCTGTGTTAACTTCTCCTGGAGGAGGAGAGTCAGCCTCAAACGGTTAATCATATATAGTGCTGCTGAATTATTACTTGCTGTCTTCTCAGTAATTATGTTCCTCTTCCTACGTGGGTAGCCTACTGCCAATAAAACATATCCAGTGGTTACTTTCTGAGACTTGGAAATCAGATTATTAATATATTTCTACTTCACTAGCATATATAACAAGGAAGTTGATTCAGATTAGTTTGAAGCATGGGGACAGATCACTTTAGCAAAAAATTTTCTTTATTGGTACAGATTTTCTTTTTTCAGATTGTGGCTATTAGTATTTGTAAAATATGAAGGTATTTGAAAGTATTTGTAGATTTATTCTATAAGCCAGTTTTTCCCTGTTAAACAGCATCTGTACATCTTCAGAATCTTTAAAAAAAAAAGAGAAGAAATACTTTTATGACTTCAGATTTAGGCATTTATGCATAGACTTTGTTCAAAGTTTTGCCTTGTTCTCTATTAGGAGAGTGTGAATTGATATGTGATTTATATGGTCTTCACATACATGTGTAGATACTAATTTAGAGTTTCTGAACAAGTTTCAGACTTCTACATTTAATTAAACTGTTATCTGAGTGGTTCCTAGTATCTCTGAATCATCCTGTCCGGCAACAAACATCGTCCCTCCTTTCCTTACCTCACACTTCTGTTGAGCCATGCTCTCCCCCTAAGCCCCACTATTTTTGTTAAGATTGTATCTTGGTAAGTAGTGCTTTGTTTAACTCAGAAACTTGGAAGTAAATCTGAATTCTTCTCATGACAGACCCTTCACAGTCCATCATTGAGCCTGGTCTGTGTTTCATTGTGGTTGATCCAACTGAAAACAGCAGAACTTAACAATCATTGGCTTAAATAGGAAGGATATTTAGTCCTTAAATAGGAAGGATATATTAGTTAGTAAAACAGCTGAGTCCTGTCATCAAAAATCAAGATTTTCAGACTAAGGCAGGAGAATTACAAATTTGAGTCCAGCCTGGGCAACATAGTAGTTTGGTGAGATGCTATCTTAAACACTTTTTGAAAAGAGCTAGAGGGGCCAGCAAGATGGTTCAGTGGTCTAAAGTGCATGCTAAGGAAAGCTTAGGCAACTGCAGGGACCATGGTTTGATCCCC
>PVJA010029722.1:0-26351 GCA_004027025.1 Myocastor coypus
AGGAAGAGGAGGAGGAGGAGGAGGAAGAGGAGGAGGAGGAAGAGGAGGAAGAAGAAAAAGACAAGAAGGAAGAAAATAGGGAAACAGCTTTTGTAAATGAGGAGGGAAAGAGAAATTGAAAGGGGGGTAGGGAATGGGCAAAAAAAAAAAAAAATCAATTTATGTCATGTATAGCAACAGGTTCCACGTAATGAATGTGATCATTATGTATACGAAAAGGCACTGATAAAGTTAATTAGGAGGAAAAGCTTAAAAGCATAAAAACATAAAAATGACACTTGTACATCAAAGGTCTCTATAAACTTTCCCATTCATATGTTCTATATATAATATATACAGATATATATATATATATATATATATATATATATATGAATTATATGAAATCTTCAAGGAACATTCTGATGTTATAAAATGGATGAACCTGAAAATTTTATTTCATGTGTAAGATAAGCCAGAAAAGACACAAATATTGTAAGATTTCGGTTATGAGAAGTTATTAAAGTAACTGTTCATAACAACAGAAAATGGCAGGGCAGTCCCAGGGTCTGGGGAGAGGGATGTAGGGAATGGACTACAGAGTTTCAGTTTGGGGTATAGAACTGTTCTGGAGGTCAGCAGGGGTGATCATAGCAAGGCAATGATAATGCACTTAAAAGGTCAATTTCATAATACATATTGCAAAAAAGAATTTATGAGTAAAACAAAGTGCTAATCAAAATGAAATGTTAGAGTAAGAAAGGCTGCCATGTGAATAATGAGAATAATAGTTGTAAAGTTAGATGATTGCCTAGTAGAAAATCCTAACTGACCTTTAAAATGTTATAGGAGAAGATCCAATAGCCAAGGGACACCGGTGAGCCTCTACTGGAAAGTGTGCTATGTGTCCATTACACCAAATACACTTTGAAAATTAGCTGTAAAATTAACAATGGCAGAGCCACACTGAGCTGAAGCCAGCCTGCTACTGTCACAGGAGACCTGGTGAGCCCTAGCCTGTCCCCCAACAGTGGTAGGAGTCGAGCAGAACTTCCCCACAGTGCTTGACCATCTTGGGTGCCTTGCTGAGCTGTGGCTTCCCCTGTCACCCGGCCTCTATTGTTGAAGCCAATTTAAGCACCAGACAGTAGAACTCTTGGTTTGCCTACCGTGTACCTCCACAAACATGGGAGCCTTACTGACCAATGACCCTTCTCCCTCCCAACACTCCTGAGCCCAGTGAACATGGGAAGATTCACAAAAGTAAAAAAAAAAAAAAAAAAAAGAAAAGAGAGATCATCTCAGACATCCAGCCCATCCAGAACAAGTCTTGGAGAACTAAAGAAGAACTTGAAAGTCCCACACAACAGAAATTTATGAAAGGATATCAACTGAAGTAAAGAAACAGCTTCATCAAGCTATAGAAGAAATCAGATCAAAAGTAATTTCTCAAGTAAAGAAAGAAAACAATCAGGAAAAAATTGCTCAGTACATTTGAAAGACCACATAGACAAAAAAAAAAAAAAAAAGAGAACAGAAAAATGATGGAAACATTGAATGAAAAATACAGGAGAGAATTAGAAAATATGAAACAGATTCAAATAGATATCCAAAAAATTATTAATTCTACCGAAAGCTGGGAAAACCAACTGAACTAAACTGAAGGTAGACTTTCTGACCTTGAAGACAGCATTGCAACTAGTGATTGTGGAAAGAATGATCTCTAAAAATGACAAAGAATCAGGAAATAACAAACTCTGCAAGATGATGCAGTGCACAGGTATTAGCAATACAGCAGGAGTCAGCACAAGTGACATAAAAAGACTATTTGCAGAAATAGTACAAAATCTCCCAAGCATAGGGAAAGAATCCAAAACATGGTTAAGTGACACATATACAACTTCAATTAGCCATAGATAAAATAAATCTACACTGAGATACATAGTAATTAAGGTCTCAGAAATTCAGTAAAAGAACAGAATATTGAAAGTATCAGAGCCGGGTGTGGTGGCGCACGCCTGTAATCCCAGCACTCGGGAGGCTGAGGCAGGAGGATCGGTGTGAGTTCGAGACCAGCTTGGGCTACAAAAGTGAGCGCAAGGCCAACCTGAACTGCATAGTGAGACCTTGTCTCAAAAAGACAAAAAGAAAAAAAAAAAAAAAAAGAAAGTATCAGAGAAAAAAGGATCACCTATAAGGGAAAGCCCATCAGAATCACACACAGTTCTCAACACAAGTCAAAAACAGTTTAGCATAAAGTATTTTAAGTCTGTAAAGAAAACAGCTTCCAACTCAGATTGCTGTATTCTGAAAAACTTTTAAAATTGCTAGAGTAATAAGGTACTTCTATGATAAAGAACAACTGAAGACATTCATGATCACCAAACCAACCCTGCAAAGAACACTGACAGTTATTCTACAAAGAGACAAAAATGACCACAAATCCAAGAACAGCAATAGAAAGGAACCTCCAAGCAGAGCAAGCAATTAAACAGAAAGAAAAAAGTAAGGTAGTGAGAGCAGAATAACATGAGAAAGATAAACCAATACTTATCAGTTGCAATCATCAATGTAAATGGCCTCAACTCATCAATCAAAAGAAATGGACTAAGAGTCTGGGGAGATAGCTCAGTAGAATAAGGGCTTGCTGGCAAGTGCAAGGGCCTGAGTTCAATCCATAGTTCCGTGAACAAAAGAAGAAGAAGGAAAAAAAAAAAAAAGACCCTGACAGAGTGTATCAAGAAACAAGCACATTTAACTCAAGGAAATATGTACACTAAAAGTTAAAGGATAGGCAACATTACTCCATGAGGCAGGAACCCAGAAAAAAATAAATAAATAAAAGCTGTGGCATCTATTCTTGTTGTTCACAATGTGAACTTCACACCAAGTGTGATTAGAAGACATAAAGAAGGTCACTACCTACTTGTTAAGGGATACTGCAGGAGGAAGAGGTAACAGTTGTAAGCATATTGGGTGCAGTAACACCCATGATATAAGACAAATTTTAGCAGACATGAAAAATCAAATGAGCACTAACACAATTATACTATGGGACTTTAACACTCCATTGTCACTGTCTTAGTTACTGTTTACTCACTGCTGGGACAAATACCTGACACTGAAAATTAAGAAGGAATACATTTAATTAGCTCACAGTTTGTGGAAGTTTCACTTCATACTCTGCGGGCCCCAAGGCAAAGGACAGCAGTTCTTGAGGGCAGAAATCAATGAAGAGCAGAGGAGGAGCAACAGCTGTGGCATCCATCAAGGGTCTGTCTACCTTCTATGCCAGTGCTCCACTCTGGAGCTCCTCCAAAGTGGCATGGATGCAAAAATCAAACTCCTCCACAGACCAGGACTTCCCCAAGGAAACAGGCAGGGAAAGGCCACCTAAAATTTTCTTCAACTCCTTTTATACACTTTTTTGTGCTGAGTCACACTGGGGTGGCTCACTTGGCCCTAAGGGGGAGCCAATCACACCCCAAGGTGGGACCAATCACATCCCATGGCAGGCCCTCCACATCTTGCAGGATGGGGCCCCCACAGCCTGGAACCAGGAGAGCCCATCCAGCCAAGCTTCCTCGAACTGACACAGTGTATCAACTACCACAGTCACTAAGAGATAGATCAATTACATAAAATTAATGATGGCATGTGTGTTTGTGCATCTGTGTGTGTGCATACATACACATATATAGGCAGATTTTTTCATGCTTTCTGAGTATAGTCATTGAATTTGATAATATTTCTTCATACATATACGATAATCTCTTTGGTGTGCTATACAATATTATCTACTTGAAATTTATCTTGGATTTCTCCAACTTATATCACACTATTTGCCATAGCATATGTTCTATAATATCAACTATACATCATTCTTCATGTAAATTGCAGTATTTGTGAATCATCCAGAACCTATCTGTCTTTGAACCTTGGCTTATAATTATTTTCTAAATCCTTTGTGTGTAAGTCCCTTGTTGATGTAGCAAGACACCAGCTCAGTGATGCTATAACCAATTTTCTTCCTCTGGGATCTTGTCCTAAGGACAGGGAAGAATGAGGCTGACAGAAAAGCAGTGGAGAATGAACCAAGTGCAATTTATTAAAAACAAAACAAAACAAAACAAACAAACAAACAAAAAAACAATGGAAAAACCCTCGTTACCTGGGATGCACTCAAGGGAGTTTGCCATGGAGGTGCTCACATTCAAATATTTATAAAGAGGCTTTTAGTGAGCTCGTGAGCTATTGTTTTGGACATATAAGAATAAAACCTAATGAAATGCGCTTCTCACTTTTAGCTTCTGACATTAGGAAAAGCAGGCTTCTCCTGCTCTGCAGCTTCCTAGGGCATATCTCAGTTTACTCTAAGCTGTTTTCCTTACAAGAATGGGCTATAATTTTATCTATATTTATGAGAGGACTGAGATTTCCCCTCTTCTCCTGCTTCTCAAAGCATATCTTAATTTACCCAGGTCCTTGCCTTTTGAAATAATATTTTGTTTTAACCGTCTGGTGGGCCATTGCTATCAGAAGAACTCATGCTCACCTCCTTTCCAGTCTTCTGGAACCCTGCGGCAAAGGAAGCTGCTCCTATTTTTTCTGAATCCTTTATAGAATGAATTCAGAGACATTGATCTGAGCTCCTTTGGTGCCTGCATAGAGGATGTACTTGCCCCAACTCACTGTAGAAGTCCATCTTTAAATGCTTATAACTACTACTATGCTATAGTAGTCAGGTACTATTTTGTCCTCATTGTCCTATTGAGTTCAACTTTAGCATTTTTTATTTAATTAATGAGATGAATTAAAAAACTTAAACTAGCAAACACTAAGCCTAATGAAACACTGGTGCCTCGTTGGTTGATTCATTTGTTTCCTTTCGAGAAGAGTTCTACAAGGAGCTAAGCTTAACACGGTGCTAGGTTGGAAATAAACCTCCAAACTCAATTCATCACTGCACACATAAAATACTTAACCATCAAAAAACCCATAACATGTAATCCCAGCACTCCGGAGGCTGAGGCAGGAGAATCAGTGCGAGTTCGAGACCAGCCTGGGCTACAAAAGTGAGCTCAAGGTTAGCCTGAACTGCATAGCGAGACCCTGTCTCAAAAAGACAAAAAAAATAAAAAAATAAAAAAAACCCATAACAAGGCATTTTGCTTTTGTAGATGGGTACTAGAATAAGGTAGCATGTACACAGGACCAAAGGTGTTACCCATATAATCCCTAGTGCAGGAAAAGGAACTGACTTTTAAATGCATTGGATGAATTTAAAACCATACAGTGTATCCTGGTTGGCTAACAGGAGCAGCGCACAGGCAGAGGGGTGCATGCCTGGGTGAGCAAGTCAGGGCAAGGGTGGTCTAGAGCACAAAGTCCTTGGGTTTTCTGCCAAGAGAGGTGGTGGTTAAAGAGAGGAAAAATGAGGCTTGAAAATGAAAGTTCTTGATTCTTTATTATGGAAAGCATCTGTGTTCTGGGAAAAGTACATAGTCACCATTTCTTGGAGCTCTGTTTACCAAGAGGGTTAGTGAGCAGATGGTCAGGTCACTTAGGCCCTAAACAGAGTTGTTCTGGCCTTGCATCTTGACAGAAAAAGCAAAGCCTGTTTGTCACAGGTGAAAGGAGCCGAGCAGGCTGCAAAGACCAGGAGGTTAGGTCTTAAGGTCTAGGTAGCATCCCAGTGCACAAGCAACTCAGTGATGGCAAGTTCCTGGAGTATGGCTTTGTGTCCCAGTTCTATCATTATCCAGCCGTGAACTTGCTAATTCCTGAATGTTTTTCCTTACACGCTTCATACATATCCTAGGGAAGCCTATTTCTTCATGTTCTCAGAGCCATCATAGATATGAAAGGCTGTATTTTCATAAATCACTTACAAACTCTGTGTCATGAAAAAACAATGAGTTATAATGGAAAACAGCATGTGCTGTAAATTTTTTAGGATTTTCAAACTTAGATTCTATTCTAGTAACCCCCTTATGCATTTTTGTAAGTGCTTTCAGTGTCTGTTGTGTCATGTGCAAAAAGAGAATAATAACTACCTCAAGAAAGCTCGAAGCAAAATTTTTAGTACATGTGCCACAAAGGCCTTCTGAAAAGTTAGTGATGGTATTTTGTGATTTCATTTCAGTGTACCCATTATACATGTTACTGGATCCATCTTTTCTAATACAGAATACATGGGGATATGTGGTGGGGATATGTAAAGTGAAATGAGTCTGCTATTTGCTGCCTAGTAAATTACACAAAATTAATAGAAAATATATCGTTATTATTTTTCCAAGAGAGACATGTATAAATGAGTCAGATCATTTGCTTTTATTGATATATTTTACTAATGTCATAATATATTTGAATATATTGCATACTATATTATACATATTTCATAACATATATTTTGCTTCTCTAATATTATTTTACATAATTATTTACCTTTTGTTTACTGTACCAACTGAATTTAATTTCTTACATTTGGCACTATTTTTTTTCTTTTTTCATTGATTCAGATTTTTGAGATAACTTTTTAATTTTTTTATTTTAAAGAGAATAAAAGACAATTAAAATTAATCTAAACTGATCTGATGATGAAAATATGTAATATAACCATTGTTAAATTTAAACAATAAAAAATATTTTAAAAAACAACCATCATTAATTAGCTATTCGTGCTTTAAAAATCTGTAGCATATGTATAGTTGCATGGTACTCTGTTCTTGTTTTCTTTCCTATTTGCTTTTGTTTCTGTTTTGACACTTCAAAATAAAATAAAATTGAAGTTAAAAAAAAAGACAATTAAAAATTAGAAATGAGACAGAATGCCATAAAAGAAGATAACAGAAGTTCAACAATTGTTGCCATATTGAATATCACTTTCTTCAACATAGGTGCTCAGATTAGCAGGCAAAAACAGAAAAAAATGGTCAAAAAAACTTAAGCATTAATTGGTCCTTTCACAAAACAGGAATTGGCATTATAATTTTCTTTGCTATGCCATATATTTTTTTCATCTTTCTTCATTTCCTCCTTCCCTCCTACTCTCCTTTCTCGTCTTTCCTTCCTTCCTTCCCTCCTTCTTCGTTCTTCATTCTTTCTCTTTCTTTCTTTCTTTCTTTCTTTCTTTCTTTCTTTCTTTCTTCCTGTCTTTGTTTCTTTTTCACCTTCCCCCATGCCAGTTCTTTCCTTTTGAGCAGTTTTTTTCTCTTTCACAATAGCTATTATACCTTTCACATGTCTGAGGGACAGTGACCTAAAAAGCTTTTCCCAGATTATAATTTTTTTTCTTCACTTTTTGGTGATATATTTGACGTGCAAAAGCTTTTTAATAATATGAGTTCTCAGTTGGTGATTTTTAATATAGGGTCTTGTTACAAAGCTTTGACTTGTAGTGACCTTCCTGTCTCAGCCTCCTCAACACTTGAATTACAAGAGCATGCCACAACACCATGTTTCTGGCTAGTAAGTTTGGCACTGCATGTGGTTTGAGGGATTGAATCAGTTGGTGATTCTTTCAAATTATTTTATAGGAAGGTTTTTATTCAAGAACTCTCTGCTTAACCGTATGTCAAGATTTCTACATGCTTTCTCTTCCAGTAGGTTGAGCATTTTTATTTTGATGTGTAGATCTTTAATCCATTCTAACTTTAGTGCATGATGGTAGACATGGGGCTGATTTTAGTCTTTGGCATGAAGAAATTCAGTTTTTCCACCACTTATTAAAGATACTATGTTTCTTCCAGTGAACATGATTGATCCCTTCTTCAAAGATAAAATGGCTGAATATGGTTGTAGTTATGTCTACACCTTCTAATTTGTTCCACTGATGCTCAGTTTGCTTTGTGATCACTGTGATGCTGATTTTTATCACAGTAGCTTTGTAGTGCAATCTTGAGTCAGGGATTGTGATGCCTCCTAACTTGCCTTTGTAGCCTAAGATTGTCTTCTAGTTCCTGATGAATTTTAAGAAACTTTTCTCTGAATATAAGAGGCATGCACATGGTATCTCATTACATCTGTAGAACAGTTTTGTTCATATGGTCAGGTTTGCAAAGTAGGCTCTTCCTATGGATGAATAAGAAACAGAATTCCATCTTCTGACACTTCCTTCACTATCTTTTCTGAGTACTGTAATTTTCAATGTATAGATCTTTTAATTAATTCAATCAATTGGTTTTTAAGTTTTTTGAATGCTATCATGAAAGGTAAATTTTCCCTAATTTTGCTCACAAAGTTTGCTGTTTGTGTACAGAAAAGTAGTAGACTTTAATTTCTTACTTTGTGTATAGCTAAATCTGCTTATCTCCTGTGAAAGACTTTTGGTGGAAATGTGTGTTCTATGTGAGTATCATGTCATCTTCAAATAATGATAATTTTCTTTACATTTACTTCATCTTATTGTAAGGGTTAATATATGGTTGATTTTAGAGACACTTCCATTTGTCACCGAGGAAAATGTATGTTCTGATGTTGGGTAGAACACTCTATAAAGGTCTACTAAGTCCATTTGTCAACAAGTTTGGTTCACTTATGTTATTTCTCTGCTAATTTTGCTCAATTGATCTACATCTTCATGATAATGGGGCAGTAACATTCTCCATTACAATTGTGTAATTTCTTCTTTGATCTTTCATGTCTATTAATATTGTCTTAGATTTTTGGGTGCTCCCATAGGTTATGCATATATATATATATATATATATATATATATATATATATATATATTTATGATTTTAAATTTGTTCCTGAAATTTGCCCTAACAATTATTTGGTGCCCTTCTTTATCTCTTGCAGTTTTTCCATCAGAAGTATGTAGTAAGTTTATCTCTTTTCATAATTCTTGATTTAAGCTATACATGCCTTTTTCTGGCTTTCTGTTCTATAAAATATTGTGTTCCAGCCTTTGATGTTCACACTATGAATTTCTGAGTTAAATATGTTTCTTAAATATGTATACAACATATGGTTGGATTTTATTTCTTGATCCACGTTGTTAGTCTACATTATTTGATTGATGAATTGAGACGATTTGCATTTGTTGCTTATAACTGATACATATTGACTTATAATGTTCCTGTTGTTTGCTTGCCATCAATTCTATACCTTTCCCCTCTGTTTTATTGCTTGATCTTTTGGTGAATTCCTTCTGATGTTCTTTGAGTTGTGCTCATTATTATCTCTTTGTAGTATCTTAATATACTCTTTATAGGACTGGAAGTTGTTTTCTTTCCGCAACTGAAAAACTTCACTCCAAGTGTTTCTTTTTCTATATACTTTCATAACAGGATAGGAGGACAGTTACAATAATTATTACATTGCATATTGCTTTCTTCACGGTAGTTTTTAATAGTATAAGATGCAGACTTGATATTTTTTCTAAACACTACTAGTAAAAATCTTTCTACTCAGTGAAGAGAGAAAGCAGATATATGTGTAATCCAATAGTCCATAATAGCAGTGGGCTACCAGCAAAACTGGCAATGTTGGAAGCTGTTGACTTGAGACTGTCACAGTTCAGCATATTAGTATGGCTTTTCTTTTATACCTCATGGATAAAATACTTTGCTAGATGCTCAAGGCCAAATTAAGCAAGACCTATATAATAAAAACTATAACTTTTGTATATGACAAGATCTGTCAAATCCCCTCAGGATTTTCCCTGAAACCATATGCAGCACTTTGTAGATCTTTTGTCAGTGTCAGCCATCTGGATGAGTCATGTCCTTTGCTTGACCAATTTGCTCTCTGAGGAAGCCTGAAAGAATGTTTTCTGTCTCGATAAATCTCCTTAGGCACATTATACATCATCAATCTCTTTCCTCTGTAGCCACATAATCTTGAACAGAAAATTTGGGACACTACTGAGCCATAGGATGTTACAGTATAGGTTCTCTAATGTCCTGAGTCCCCACTGATCTTGAAGGGTTAGGTGCAAAATATTGGCTATCCTTGTAGCCTTTTTTTCTCTAATATTTGATCTGTGAACTTATATTCGTAATCCTCCAGAAGAAAAGCTTAGTGATGCTATTACTATATAACATAGGAAATTGAGCTTAACATCACTGTCTTTCTCAGTATCAAATATCTTATACTTAACTTAGAATTGGTACCATCAATCACTGATAATCTAATAAGTCTCTATAGAATGTGATAAAAGCAGTTACACGTTTTTACACAGGAATTTAGAAACCTAAGCATATACAAAGTTGTAGCCTGCAATCCTTCAGTATTTCTTATGCTTCTTTCTTTTTTATTTACATCTCCCTCAGATATTTTGTGCCATTCTTTCATTATAGGTGTCATTTCAATCTGAGAGATTATTTGTGATATGATTTCTTCTATAGCCCCATGGAGTTTTTTTTTTGTTTTTGTTTTTGTTTTGTTTTGTTCTGTTTTGTTTTAGTTGCTACCATTCTAGAAATTTAAGGCATATGACTTCTAATTTATTCTATTTCAGTGTGTTCTGGACTTGTTCTGTGTGGCCGAATGTTTGCAGTTGCATTTTTCTCCTTTATCTTGACATTCTCTACTTCAATGAATAAGCAAATAAATAAATAAATATAAAAGAAAACAAAAGGAAAGAATTATATTTTGTTATTAGATAGCTCTATCACTAAGTATCAAGGCCTCTTTAGGAAAAGGCTTTACTTCAGGGCTATCTTCTGTTTGTAGGAGTTCTTGGTTCATTTGTGTACCAAGACCTATATCCCCAATTAATTGAGAATGGAATGTTGGTTTCTGTTGAGCTCTGGCCCCAGTTCTTTGGCACACAGTATGGTAAAATTATTACCCCAGAGCTTCTCAATATTGTTACACAAGGGAAAATAATTGATTATAGCATATGTGCCATCATAGCAATAAAAGCACAATTAGCAATAATAATAGCATCAAGCACATTTTCAAAATTAACAAAGTGTATTGATTATTAATTCTGTACTTTAGACTATAGGATCAAAGTATACAGTTATATCATAGCACCAATCATAAATTAGGACTTTGCATACAAATGTTTCCACTTGCTTAAGTGTCTTTATCCCATGATCCTCCAGGCTAGCCAGTCACCACATTCTAGGAACTTTCTGCACTGGTTGCTTGTCCTGTGCAGTAGGTGGATGGGCTAGGCAACTGTGTTCCTCCAGATGGGGCTTCTACAACTCTGGTGAGTTGGTGGGCAGGGTCTCTCCTCTCTCTCACAGCCTTACCAAGGCTCCCTTGAGGTCAGAGAGGTTGTAGGCTTTGTCTCTTCCCTTCTATCTAGCTCAGCACAGCTCACCAAAGTCTCATGATGGGTGAGCTGAGTCTCGCTCCTCTCATATGGCTCAGAATGAAACATCAAGGCTCCTTTAGTCCTTTCTTTCTTTCATGTTTGACATTTTCTCTCATGTAGGATTTAAGAAGTCTTTCATTGCATTTGAGGTATTGTACTTACCTTTGATAACCTCGATATGGAATTATCTTCGTATTTCTACTCAGGCCCCAGAATGTACTTTCTGTGTGACCTGAGAGGCTGCAGTGTTAGACAGTATAAAGGCATTTTGTTTTGAAATATTTTTCCTCATTTATTATACTAGATTGTTTTTTGGAAGTCCTTTATTTCAAATGATAGACATTTTCATATTTGCACTCATTATCTTAAAACTTCACCCACAATTATTCTTTCTCTGTATTTTTCTGGGTTCCTTCTCAGCAATAACTCTTAAACCACTATCCAACTTAACAGGCTTTTCCCTTCACTACTTAATCTACCAATACAGTTTTTTTTTTTTAATTTGAATGAGTGACTTTTAAATTTAATAATTTCACTTGCATTTTTCTGGCTAATATTTTTCCTACATTGTTCATTTCTCCCTTGATATTTTCTTATTCTTCTACTGTATCATCAGCTTACTATAAAAATATCTCTTTCTATATTGTTTCAAAGTACATTTAATGTCTTCAGGTATATAATTTCTTAATGTTTCATCTTTTGAAATACTTCTTATGGTGTAGATGTGTTTCCCTTCAATTTAGACTTTTATATAACTGATTCTCAGCCTTTTGGCTAAGATCAAGTGTAATTTAGACTTTTATTCCTAGGAATTTGTCGTGATTTTTTCCATCTGCATGATCCGTAGTGATTGCCCTATGGAACACATTTGCATTCGTTTCCAACATGTTTTGTTCATCTTGTTTCCTCTGAATTTGCAGACCACTATTAAGATAGCTAGAGGTGGAAATAGTAAGATTTAGGACATAGTTATGGGCAATTAAATGTAATAACCAGTGTAATACATATTTACAACATGCTGCTGATGCAAGTTTGAACTTTGTAATTGTGAAAAATATAGGCACAGATTTCTGGAACTTTGTGTGATCATTTTCCAGCCACATTCCCTAGAAGTTAGAAAGTATTATTAACATTTCCTGGTGCTGTTGCATTTTTATTCTTACAATTGTTTCATAGAAACGAAAGACAACTAATTTTATGAAAATAACTCAACTGTATCCGCTGAAAATTATGGAATTTATGTTCAGATAACTCTTCTTGGGTAGGTACCAAATTAACATTTCCCATAGATTAATGGTTTATATATCACTCTAGATTTAATTCACTGCCTCCCTCCTTATGTTCCTCCATTACTTCCTTACTTGTGTCTCCTGACATCTGCATTGGGGATAGTAAATAAACTCATAATATGCAACTGCTTAATTAGTAATATTAAACATAATGATCTCCATTGAATTAAGTACAAACCAAATATCAATCATAGGAGTTTAAAGAAAGTACACATTTTCTGGTATACATTTCTATAGAATATCAATTTTGGATTATCTTTGGAGGAGTACTTTTTACTCAGTTTTCAATGGAAGTCTGTATTTGTACTCAGAACAGTCAATCCTCAGTATATGTTAACCTTGGTTTACTTGTTGGTCATTTGTTCCTTTTGTTTGGATTGTTTGTGCACTAATGCTTGTATTTGTTTAAGTATGAACATTGCAATAAAAAAATAGAAAATCTGAAAATAACATAATTCCTTATGAATTTACTCAACAGCCTTTGAGAAATAAATTGAATTCTAATAAATTGGAATATATTTTAAAAACTGATAGACTGCATAAGTTAATGAATGACCATTGATATTTCCAAAAGTGTGATTAAGATTACTTTGGTCATATATAATGGTTATGACATTGCTGGTTTATTAAGAACTCTTTTCCTCCATAAAGATGAGACCAAGTATGGGCAAAATGCAGTTTTGCTAGCAATCATATCATCAGATGTAGTAGACAATGCTGGAAGATAACTGTTCTTGCCTTCCTGATTTAGTTTTCTGACCTTTTTTTTACTTCCAGTCTCTGGAGGTCCTCAGGGCTAACAGCTCCTTATGTTTAATTGTGTTTTCCTTTGAGACAATCGCTGGGTCTGTGATTTTCAGTAGATTTAGAGAAACTTAGTTAACTATGCTAAAGAGAAAATTAAGCAGGTTTATAGAACCACCAAACTGAGTCTATTTTAGTAGAACTCATCATGTACACAAAGGAGTTAGGACAATAAAGAGAATCCTTCTAGCTATGTTGGACTTTGAGGCTAAGATACAAAATACATTCAATGAGATTATTTCCAGTTTTAACTATTGTCTTCCTCACTTTCTTCTTACTGAGACACCCAACTGAACACCAAAACTTAAAGGAGGAAAGTTCTGTTTCAGCTCACATCTTAAGCTATCTTTAGGACTAGATGACAAGGCAGAGGAACATGGTAAAGGATAGCCTCAAAATTGGTAGGTATGAAGCAGTGGGAGAATGGAGGGCACTCGAAGGAGGATATATCCTTTCAGGCCATGTGTTCAGTGATTCATTTCTTCTAACTAGGATTCATCTAGGCAGCTATAATCTCATCACACTAGTCCACTGCTGATAATAGTGCACCATGATCCAACTGAGCTTGAGAAGCCTTACCTATGAGTGTTTGAGACTTTTGGAGAAAATTTAGATATAATAAGCATAATATTTTGCTTCTGGTCTCCAAAATACTCATGTGCATATCTTTATACAAACAGCATTAATTCTTTTCTAAAAGACCTCAAAACGTTGCCAGTTCCCTCATCCACTGAAAAGATAAAATTCAGACTTTTCTCAGGGACAAAAGGTAAACTCTTAGTTAGGAGCCCCTGTAAATACTTTTTTTAAAAAAAATATAAATAATGAAGGTATAAAATCCCACAGGTTGCTTATGCACACAAATTCAAGAACCAATGAGACCAAAAAAAAAACTAAAACCCACTAGTGCACGTATTACATCTTGAAGCTGACTTTGCTCAAACCTTGTGGCTTTCTTCACATACTCCATATTCATGGCATCTTCAATTCTCACACCCTAACTGCACTTTTGGCTTCACTGTCTTCACTTATGCATTTCACACCCAGAAGACAGTGGCTTGTACTTTCAGATCTTTGTCTACAATCTGGATTAAAGCCACTATGAATCAGATACTGCTGCATTTGATATGTCTATAAAACCAAAGCCATGTGGATGATGCCATAGTATGCTGCCAGTTGAGAAAGTAGTGAGGACCCACTGAATTATGAATAAGGAGGCTTTAAATACTTGGATTGCTGAGAATCATGAGTTAAATCCTGGATTAAATAAATCCTTAGGAAGCCATTATTGAGCATGGCATTGGGAAGATTTCTTCTGAAAATGAACTTTCACTTTGGCAGTATTAAGCCTGTGAATGGTGGAGTATTGGTGGTTCCTGACAAGCACTTGAGGGAAGCCATTTTTCTTCTGTCCCGATATAAAATATTTGTCTTTTTTAAAATCTTTTCAGGAGCCAATCTATCATTTCAAAATTGTAGATCTCAACTTCTGGTAGC
The DNA here is from genome assembly GCA_004027025.1 of Myocastor coypus. NCBI lineage: Eukaryota > Metazoa > Chordata > Mammalia > Rodentia > Myocastoridae > Myocastor > Myocastor coypus. The sequence goes on from PVJA010029722.1 coordinate 14,845, forward strand.
TTCCTTACTTATGAAACTCAAAACTTAAATAACTCAGCTGTGATTTTCTACTTGATTCTCAATACAGAGCTGGTAAAATTCTCAAGCACTACTGATACTTTTTTTTTGTTGTTTGTTTTTCAATTTTTTATTGTTTAAATTTAACAATGGTTATATTACATATTTTCATCATCAGATCAGTTTAGATTAATACATATAGGTATATAAGATTGATCAAACAATGAAACATTAACCTTTATAAATCCACATTACTTTTTTTTTCTTTTCCCCCTTCTTTTCTTTGAAAGTTGACATATTGCATATTGTCCTCACAATCATTCTATAGAGTGCAGTGTGTGGGCATGATCCACCTCCCTATTGATGTTGCATAGAAAAAAGAAAGAAAAAAAAGGAAAGAATATACTTCTCTTTGGACTAAGAGGAAGCAGATACATACACAGTCAAAGGTTTTGCAATTGCAGTGGGCCACCAGTGAAGCTTGTGATGTTGGAGGCTATTGAATCTAAGCCTCCTAAAGCTCATCTCACCAATCTAGCTCTGCGTTCCATGCATTGTAGTTAAGGTTTTTTTTTTTTGTTTTTTTTTTTTCTTGCTGGGTGGTCAAGGGCAAGTCGAAGCAAGACCTGTGATACTTTGTTTTGATTATTGGGATGCTTTGAAATTTCCTCTCTCAGGTTAATCCACAACCTTTAATCTCAAAGTTTCAGGTCATAAACAAAATGTAGACAATTTTTATTCTGGAGTATAACAGACTACAGTCTATTGTCCGTGAAGATCTTGCACCCCACTGAAGCTCAGTGAGCCTGAGCCACCTCAGCCTGCTCTTTTCTGGTTGTATTAGTGTCAGTACTCTTTCCTAAAAGCTCTCATGAGAATCTCCCATCCAATTTGTCTTTTAGCATTCTAGGATTTTCCTATCTACTCTCTCCAGTCTTTTTTTTTTTTTTGTAAATAGAGTACAGAATAGTATCAAAACAGAAAAAATTACAAGTGATACAGAATTTCACTTAACAAATGAATTTCACAATATTTGTTCTAATGCATAGTTTTGTCTTCCAACCAGTTATTCATACTGCTAGTTATATGCATGCAAAGCTGGAAGAAGATAACAGAAAAGAAAGAAATGTGTGAGAAATTAAGAAGAGAAGGAGAAACAGTTGGAAAAAGAGACAAAACAAACGAAGCATTATCTGCTCCTTACCACAGACCAGCAGAACTCCACCGAACAGTTGTCCAAACATCCTGATTACATACAGATGTATCTATTCCACTCCCTTTCATGTCTTTCTCAACTCAGTAACTTTTTCATTTTAAATAAGTTCATCCTATTTTCCCAGTATTGTATCCTTCAGATTTGATTTTTTTTCTTCCAGGATCTCACACTAAAGAGACAATACAATATTTGCACATATGAGTCTGATTTATTTCAGTGTCTTGATGTCTCAGCTACTCTTCTTTTGTTGCTCAGACAAATAACTGTCACTCAACATGAAAGAATGAAAGGTTTATTAAGGTCATAGTTACTGGAGAATTCAGTCCACATAAAGCTGTCTCCAAGGTTGGCTGACACATGGCAGAGGGCAGCAGTTCATGGCAGCAAAATACAGCAAAACAGCAAAAGCAAATGGGAGGAGTAACAGCAACAATGGCAACAGAGAGCAAGTCTTTCCCCTCATGTTACCACATGAGGCTTTGAGGCTACAACTAGACACAAATCATAGCACCTGGAATTAATCCTAGTGTACATGACCTGAGGAATGGATAAAGAACATGTGCGACTTTTATACAGTGGCATATTATTCAGCTATGAAACAGGATAAGTATTAGAATTATATTGGTAAATGGATGCAAGTAGAGACCATATCTCCAGTCTTTTCAAAGCTGCAGCCCAAACTAGGCCACAAAATAACAGTGTTACAGAATGGTACTTACCTCTGTGGTACTAAAATTGCCTTAATTACTTTATAATTTTGAGAAACAATATTGAACACCAGCAATTTAAAAGTAGAGAAATTTGTTTTGACTCACAAGTCAGGCAATTGACTGGCTCCAATGAAGGAAGCATAAGAGGAGGGCATGGCAGAGAGAGAGAGCTGCCTTCCTGCATGCATGGGAATCACAAAGTGAATGAAAAAGTCTCGAAGAGAGACAAGACATGCCCTTGTGCACTATACCCACAGAGACTTGTGCCTTCCAACCAGACCCACCTCCTGAGATTAAAAATACCTATAAATTCTTTCTTTCTTTCTTTCTTTATTTATTTTTGTCTTTTTGAGACAGGGTCTCGCTATACAGTTGAGGCTGGCCTTGAGCTCACTTTTGTAGCCCAGGCTGGTCTCGAACTCGCACCGATCCTCCTGCCTCAGCCTCCCCAGTGCTGAGATTACAGGCTTGCACCACCACGCCTGACTCTATAAATCCATTTCAGAGTAATCTGTTATTCAGGAAAGTACACTCATAATCTGATCACTTTTTGAAAGCTCTGTTTATGAGTACATGAGTTTTTGGATTATACCTACATAAAATTATCACAAATGCTGTAGTATTGACCGGCTGCAATTTTTTATCTAGATTGCTAAATGTGTAAAAATGTGTAACTGCTTTTATCACATTCTATAGAGATTTATTAGAATATCAATGACTAATAGAAAATACCAATTTCAAGTTAAGTCTAAAGTATTCGATTCTCAAAAAGATGGTGGTGTCATGCTCAAGTACTCATGTTATAGAGTAATAGTATCACTAAGTTTTTCTTCTGGTGGGTTAAGAATATAAGTTTACAGACCAAAAATTGTAGAAAAAATAAGGCCTACAAAAATAGCCAATATTTTGGCCCTGTCCCTTCAAGGTCAGTGAGGACTCAGGACATAAGAGAACCTATACTGTCACATCACATCCTATAACTTAGTGGTTTCCCAAATTTTTTGTTCAAGGAGATTATGGGGCTACAGAGGTAATGGATTGAAGATATATAGTGTGCCAAAGGAGAGTCACCTAGAGAGAGAAAACATTCTCTCAGGCTTTCACAAACAGCAAACTGGTCAAGCAATGGCTGTGACTCATTAAGATGGATAACACTGACAACAGTTCTACAAAGCATTGTACATGGTTCCAAAATAAATCTTGAGGGGATTAGACTGACCCTAAGAGATTCAAAAGTTACATGTTTTGCTATATAGGTCTTGCTTAAAATTGTCCTTAACCACCCAGAAGAAAAGTTTAACCACAAGACATAAAATATAAAGCTAGATTAGAATGCTGAGCTGTAAAATGCTTAAATCAACAGCTTTCAACATTGTCAATATTACCAATAACCCACTGCAATTATCAAACATCGGATTATGTATACATCTACTTTCTCTTAGTTCAATGAGAAGAAATTTTGTTGTACCAATAATGATTTGAAAAATTATAACATCTACACCCTGTGCTCCATATAACTAATAGGACAACAATATGCATTATATCAAATATTGAAAGGTACAACTAATGTGTTTTGAAACTGTCGCATTGCTATACATTGTAATTTCTAACAGTAACTTAAAAAAATTCACATAGTATTTCCTGTTATAAGAATTTATTTGTGTGTTCAAATGATTTTTTTATGTAACTATTTTTTTGTGGCATTACAGTTTTAATTTTTCAGCAAATATGGCCAGGTTTTTGATGTATTTTTTAATAAATATGTACTGTTTATTTAATTCTCTTGTTATCCTCACCTTAGTTTTAATAGATTTTAGAATAAATTCTAATCATTTTCTTGCTGTTAAGTTCAGTTTATTTTGAAATGTGGTAATAAATCATTTTGCATAATAATCTATTATTAATTTCTCTCTATTTAAATTTATATGCTAGGTTTTATAACTAGCATTTTAAATTTGTTCTCTCTTTTATTAGCATTGTTTATTTGTAACTTCAGTTTGTCCTATCAAACTGGTTAAAAACTTGTCAATCTTTTATATTTTTAAATTCATTATTTGTCAATCTTTGATATTTTTTAAATTCATCATTTTTAAGTGTGGTAAACTATGCATACAGGATATTTGCATTTTAGCCATTTCTAAGTATACACTTCTGTGGCATTATGAAGATTTGTCTTTTTGTGTCACCATCAAATATTTAGCCTTGCAAGACTGAAATTATATGTCTAATAAGCATGCATCCAACATTAATTTCTATTACCCTGCTTTTAATTTTCTAAATACCATACATAAATGGGGTCAAAAATTATATTTTGTACTTAGGTTTTCAACTGGCCATAAAATCACTCACATTGCAGCATACAAGGTCCAGTTGCAAACAGGATGAACGCTTAAAATGAAAAGCTTTTTTGTAGGAAGATAGGTTGTCAATAATCTGCCTTACTGGACATTTCCTGGCTTATCCCATCTTCCCTGCCACATTCTGAAATAGATGTGGGACTTCTCTTCATGGCTCTCTTTACTACAAGGTGTAATAAAATAAAATCAGTGAATCCTGCTGCCAAGTGCCGTTCAACAGAAAAGCAAGCTCATAAATATACTGAGGAATATCTTGGTCCACCTTGTTCACTGTGTCTGACAAAATGCCAGAATCAAAAGAACCATGAAAGACAGGGGCTCTGAATTTACTCAGGGCACTGAAGCCACCATATCCAGGTGTCTTCTAAGGGCAGCACTTTCAGAAATACTTCGGAAAGTATCAGGGATGATGGGTAAACATGCTTGGAGTTAAAGGGAGTGGTTTGAGGTGGAATTAATGGCAATGTGCCTTTTACTATAATTATTCTTTTTTGAAAAATTCATCACCGATCATATTTTTCCATTGTACACTATATATGAGGATTTCTTTTCTCTTTATAAGGTTGTATAATAGCCAACTTGCATTTATAAAAAATGATGGTTACACAAAATACTTCTTTTTCACCCATGAATCTATCAGTAAACATTGATTTTATATTTGGCTTTTGTTTACAATCCTATTATAAATATGATTGAACAAATATTCCCGTACGACATTTATTTCAGTTCTTTTGAATACACAACCAGAGATGGAATTGTTAGGTAAGTATTTTAAAATATTTTTAAAGAATGTTAATTCTGTTTTCTACAGTGGGTAAATCATTTCATATGGCAGTACATTGCTCCTTTTTCTCTACTTACATTTTGTTTGCTTGTTTGTTAATAGTAATCATGTTACAGATTTGATGCAGTATCTTATGGATCTCAGTTGTATATTTCCTAATAATTTCTTACACTTTGCTACTACACTTATTACTTAAAGTAAAATATTGCAGTGTCTAGATAGTGTTTAAGGTCAATTTCCATTTCCAATTTTATCAGTGATTGTCTCATATATTGTAAAAGCCTTGACATTTGCTACACATAGGTCTATGAATGCTATACCTCCTTCATGAATTCACCCTGGTATTTCACATAATATCTTTCTTTGTCTCTTCAAACAGCTTTTGACAAAGTTTATTGTGTTTGATATTATATTGCTACTTCTGCTAAATTTTGGATACTGTTAACATGAAATATATTTTCCATCCTTTTCCTTACAATTTTTGCTTGTACTAAAATCTAAAATTTTTGTTTTAGACAGTATATAGTAGGGTATTTTAAAAAAAACTATTCTATAAGTCAATTGCTTTTGATTTGTTATAGTTAGGCTAATATCTAATTAAAAGTACAAAACTATTTCTGTTCTGTTGTTTGTATATTTTATATTGGTTTTGTCTTTCAACTCTTTTTCTGCCTTCTTATGTGCTTACTTGATTTTTAGTGGCATGCTTTGATTATATTTGTTAGCAATTTGTGCACCAATATAGATGTTTGTGTTATAATTACCAATAGAATGTATATATCAGCTTAAAATTGTTAGTATTTGTGTTCAGGAGATGGCCATCCCTATGACAGAAGAACTTAGAAAATCAGCCTGAAAAAGTAATAGTTTATTTTAACAGAAGATTGCATACATGGTTTTTTGTTTTGTTTTGTTTTGTTTTGTTTTGTTTTGTTTTGTTTTGTTTTGTGAGACAGGGTTTCAAACTCATGACCTTGCACTTGCTAGACAGGCGCTTGAGCCATGGGGCTATCTCCCTGGCACCAACATTCATGGTATTTTGACCACAGTATTTTGTGCCTGAGATTTGTGTGAAGGTCAAAGCAGAAGAGTAGTCATACACAGTAGTAAAAAGCTGCTCGCTTTGTGCCAGTTTGGGACAGGTGGGAGGGGACAGGGCAGGGAGAAGAGAGCAAAAGAGAAAAGAAGAGAGAAGAAAGAAGAGGACAAGAAGGGAAGAAAGGGGGAAGGGAGGAGGGGAGGAGAGGAGAGGAGGAAACAAGGATAGAATGAAGGAGAGAGGGGGAGAAAGGAGAGAGAGAAGGTGAAAGAGGAGAAGACAACAGAGGAGGAGGAGAAGGAGCTAGGGATATGGTACAATGTCAAGGTAATGCTCCCATTACCCATTTACTTCAACCAGGCCCACCACTTAAATTTCCATCAACTCCAATATTCCCATCAAATTTTGGAAATACACTTCTGTTTGTGGATGCATCCATCATGATGGCTGATTTTTTATGATCCAATCCCCTAAATCTCCACCTTAAACAATGCTGCGTGGATGACTGAATGAACACCTGAACTTTTCTTCTTTTGTAATACATGGGGATATTCCGGATCCCAACCACAGCATTATTTAATTTAAATTGTTAACACTAATCTATCTTCAGCTGCACATAAAACACTGCTTCTTTATTTCTGTTCCTTAAATTTACATTAAGTAAAACAAAAAGTATGTATTATGAACACATCAACAAATTTTGTATTAACATTTTTGTGCGAATCCTTCAAACTATGTCCAAAATAAAATTAAAAGTTGCAACAATATGTGTTAATACATTTCATGTGTTAATATAATTACTTTTCCTTATTGTTACCTTTTACATAGATCTTTATATTTATGAAGCTGTAAGCTATTTACCAGCATCTTCCACTTGAATCTAAAGAATTTCCTTCAGTATTTCGTACTGGCATAGCCAATGATTTCTTTTATAAGAAATCTCAATCTCTCTCTGTGTGACTCTGTCTCTCTGTGTGTCTCTGTCTCTATCTCTCTGTCTCTGTCTCTGTCTCTCCGTCTCTCTTTCTCTGTCTCTCTCTCTCTCATCTTTCTGTTTCTTTCCATCTGTCCTCCTCATGTTTGCCTCCATTTATGTTTTAACCCAAATTCTCATGCATGCTAAACATAACAAGTACACAGGTATAGAACTATTTTCCTGAAAATGTTCATATTTTATGGGTGATATTGATAGATACATAATTATCAAATGACAGATTACTGTTCATACAATTTTCTGTCAGCACATTCTGCTGAGAAATTCACTGATAAATCTCACATATTCCTTATATAGGAAATTTCTCTTTCCCATTCTTAAAAGTGTATTTTCTTTTTTTTCCCATCAGATTGATGACAAAAAAGGTTGATGATAGATTCTCAAGGGTTAATGAGTGAGAGATTAATTTATGTCAAATTTATTAGGTTTGAGGACATTTTTTATTTACTAAATTTATGGGTACAATTTAGATAGAGATCACATTCATGAAGAAATTTGTACTTCTACAGGATTCATGCTGTTTCCTGTTTTTCCCCCTATCATGCTTTCCTCTCTTCTACTCCTCTGTGCCTCCCTGTTTACAAAGCTTAGTTCCTAATTTACCCTGCTTTTCCCTTTTTGCGTGGTCCTTTCTTTTCTCCACTACTTTCTTTTTCTTTTTGATCAATTTCTTCCTATTTCACGATATCTGTAATATATTTTTGTTCTTATTCACATGGTCAGTTTCTCACACAAAAGAAATAAGGCAATGTATACACATGTGGGCCCAGTTTATTTCATGTGAGACTATGGACTCAAGGTCCATCCATATCAATGTCTCAAGTTTATCCTTCTTTATTACAGAGTAGCACTCTACTATTCCAAAAAAAGGAAAACGATGGGCATGGTGGTGCACGCCTATAATCCGAGCACTCGGGAGGCTGAGGCAGGAGGATTGGTGCGAGTTCAAGACCAGCCTGGGCTATTAAAGTGAGCTCCAGGCCAGCCTCAACTGCATAGTGAGACCCTGTCTCAAATCTCAAAAAGACAAAAAAAAAAAAAGGAAAACCTATCTTTTTGTTGTTCATTGCTTCATGGGCCTGTGGGTTGTTTCCAAACTTTATTCCAGACTGTGCTGTTATAATCATGGATGTTGCTTTTAATTTTGGGGGAAGATATCAAGGAGGAGAATATCTAGGTCAAATCAAATCTATAACCCTGCTTTTTGAGAAGTCTTCACACTGATTTACAGTGATGTCACCAGTCTACACTTACACTATCTGTAGAAAGGTGTTCCTTTTTCTCCACAGCCACATCAGTGTTTGTTATTAGTTGATTTCTTGATAAGGTCTACCCTTTTTAGAGTGAGATGGAATCTCATTATTGTCTTAATTTCCCTGGCTTAAATGCCTGGTGATAACAAACATTTTTTTCATATATATTTTGGCATTTGTTTTTCTTCACCTGAGAACTGCATATGCATGTGTTCATCTCAGATGTAAATTTTTGGATGAGGTTTTTTAAACTTGGGGTGGGCTTGATTTTTCCCCTCCCTTATATATGATGGCATTGATGGTGCCCTTTTATCTGAAGAATGCTTGGCTAATTTTTTTCTCACTGTTGTCTTTTCAGTCAATTGGTGATATGTTTGATGTGGCAAAGTTTTTCAGTACGGTGAGATTCCAGTTATTTTCTGTTGCATTTCCAGTCCAGTTGGGGTTTAGTTAATGAACTCTTAGACTACAACTATGTTCAAGAGTGTAGACTGATAAAACCTTTGTGAAAATTACTGTGACATTTCCTCAAAAAGTTCCATTAAATGTCCCATTCAACATAATTAATTCCCATATGGATACCTTTCCAAAAGATTTGAAAATATCATATGACAGCAATATATGTTGACCCATGTTTATGGCAGTACAACTTGTGATAGCTAAATCTTAGAAACAACCCAAATGCTCATCAACTTAAGAATGGGTAAAAAAAAGAAGATATGGTAAGGCTGGCAAGATTGCTCATTGGGCTAAGCACCTGCTTAGGCAGGCATAGAAACCAGGATTCTATTCCCAGTCCATGCAGACCCTGCCCCCAGGGGGCACTGAGTCAGCCACCATGTCTGGGTGGTGAATGCCTGTGATCGCAGTGTTGGGGAGGCTAAAAATAGGAGGATCACTATGAGTTCTAGCTGCATAGCAAGACCCTAAACTGAATGCATAAATTAAAAAAATAAAAAGATATATATTTTTACACAATTAAATATTACTCAAGTATAAAGGAAGATGTTTCTGTGAGAGTCCCACCCATGGTGCGAGATGAGAGGGCAACTGAGACTGGGCTTGGTGGCACACACGCCTGTAATCCCAGTTGTTGGGAAGCTGTAAACAAGCAGATCACTATGAATCTGATCTAGTTGTGAGACCCTGAACACCCTGTAAACTCTTCCCTGAAATACAAAAAGAGACAGAGAGACAGAGAGACAGAGAGAGAGAGAGAGAGAGAGAGAGAGAGAGATAAACCCAAATTTTCGTAGGTAAACTGATGCAACTAGAGACAATACTCATAAGTGAAATAAGTCAAACCTGCACGTGTAAACATTATAACATTATATTATCTCCCTAGTGTAAGAACTTGAAGGAGTAAATAAAATGCGAAAGGTACAATAGACATCGTGAAAGGGAAATAAACTTCTGAAACAAATGAAGGAAAGGAGAAAAGAAAGACAATGAGAGGAATATATATATATATATATATATATATATATATATATATATATATATGTTTTTTTATTTTATAATACTTCCATTGGTTTATTGAAGGGACTAGTTAATGGTTATTTTTTTATCAGTTGTACGTACTTGTATTTCATCTGAATAATTACTTTAAAACAGCAATATGAAATATAATAATCACTGTTGAATTCCTATCATCTTATTTTTGAAACCCTGTACCACTTCCAATGTTTTACTATATTTTTATTTGCTTTAAATTAAAAGACTTTTGCCTATTCTCTCTTCCAGCAGAATTAGCATTTCTGTTTTGATATTTTTGAACCATTTAGATTTTACTTCACTGCATATAAGATATATGATACAGTTTTAAATTTCAGCATATGGAAAGCTAATTCTTTAGCACCATTTATTAGTGAGGCTCTATTTCTTCCAATGAGGACATTCGGCAGCTTTGTCAAAGATGAGGTGGCTGACTGTGTTTGGAGTTGTTTCTGCAATTTCTAGTGTGTCCTATTGAGTATCTCAGTGAGTTTCATTTGCAGGAATGCTATTTGTTTTTTATTATTGATTTTGTATCCAGCTATACTACTGAATTTGGGTTTTAACTCTACAATTCTTTAGGTGGACCTTCTGGCATATTTCATGCAGAGTATCAGACAATCTAAAAATAACAATAATTTCATTTCTTCCTTTCATATCCTTATACTTTTTATTTCTGTCTCTTGTCTAATTGCTCTGCCTAATATTTCCAGAATTATGTTGAATAGATGTGGTAATAGTGGATATCCTTGTCTTGTTCGTGATTTTAGTGTGATGGTTTTCAATGTTTGATCTATAATATTATATTGGCTCTGTATTAGTTTGATCTATAATATTATATTGGCTCTGTATTAGTCACAGATGGCTTTTATCACATTGAGATGAAGGCCATCTATTCCAATTTTCCATAGGTTTTCTTTTAATTATGAGTGGGTGTTATATTTTTCAAATACTTTTTCTTCATCTATTGAGTTGATCGCTGTTTTTTGTCTTTGGCTCTGTTGATATGTTCTATTATATTTATTCATTTGAGTATGTCATTCTGAGAATGAACCCTACTTCAGCATGGTGTATGATCTTCTTGATGATTTGCTGCATTCTGTTACTGGTATCTTATTGATGATTTTTGCATCTGTGTTCATTGGAGAGATGGGCAGTTTTTTCCTGCTTTTTAGTTCAGTATTCTCTGGTAATGATACCACGGTAATACTTCCATGCATGTGGAATTATTGCTTCTCTCTCAATTGCATTAAAGAGTTTGAGGAGTAATAGCATCAGATCTCTATATTTCTTATAGCAGTCAGCAATTAATCTATCAGAAACTGTGATTTTTACTTTATAATTTTAATTAAAGTTTATATCTTCTTGATTAAATTTGGTAATTCATAGATATCTAAGAATCTCCATGTTTAACTTTGGTAACTCATGTTTACCTAGGAGTCCTTATTTCTCCTGTATTTTGTGCCTTTAAATGTGATCTGTTTCTTTTCTCTAGCAGCTTTTAGTATATTATTCTTCAGCTGGATTTCTGGTATCTTGACTATTATATGTCTTGGCGTGTTTTTAGTTGGGTTGATGTTATTTGGGGTTCTGTAGGCTTCAGTTACCTGAATGTCTGATTGTTTTCTCAAATTTGGGAAATTTTCTGCTATTACTTCTGCCC
>PVJA010029723.1:0-26424 GCA_004027025.1 Myocastor coypus
CCTGCTCCTCTATGTTTCCACAGGTCCGTGATCTTTCAGTTAGCAACTCGGTTGAACGTGAATCATTTTGCTGGTGATACTCCCCGAAGAATGTTGGGAAGGAGGGGAAACTAAAGCTTCGCCAAATGAGGTCTCCTCTGCTCCCTGTTGCACTTTGCCCTTATCGACACCGATGCTTTTCATTCATTATTCAGTGCAAAGTAGCAGTAATTTGTGCCTAAGAGCCGGAACAAAAAGGGGGAAGCGAGGTCTGGCACAAGTGTGCTCACATTAAAAAAAATTTAAAACAGTATCTCTAATGCATAGCAAGGATGAATAGTATTTTCACCATTTAAATTCTATTATATGCACAGTGGTTTCATTCCTCTCTCAAATGGTAAATGGTCTTGCAGAGCCCTAAGTGTGGCGACGGTTTGCGAGTCTGGATCCTTTCTTTCTCGCACCACCTGCCTCACATGCTTTCCATTTCTACATTAACTATACTTCCGTGGGGAACTTTTTAGGGTGAAGGAGGTTCTCCTTTGACAGATGCTTCAAGAGGCAAAGAGAATAGTGCTTGTGGCCTCAAAGTCTCCCACAAATGAGGGTGGTTAGCAGTGCAGTCTTAGCGCAGAAGTTACCAAGAAACAAAAAGGGGTTGCAACCCGAGCTGGGCAGGCACTCAGATCTCTCTCCGAGCATGTTTGCCAGGCCGTGATGGTTGCGAAGGCTTTGCCTGAGCTCACGAGGTGTAACAGTTCCCATCGCTTCGCGTAAGGGGGTGATGACCAGTTGATCCAAACACAGTGCCTGGGAGAGGATCCTTGGGAAGGAATCAAATTCACAGAAGATCAGGAGGGTGAGGTGCATGTGATAGCCTCCTGATAGCTCATGGGAAGAGAAGGTGAGGCAGATGGCATAGCCATTGGATGTCATGACCCATCAGCACTCTACCTGCAAGAGCTGAGCTTGCCTGCTGCAGGCCTTTCTATCTCCAAAGCATGAGCTATTTCAGCACCTTTTCTAGGTAGTTACCTGCCTCAGGCATTTTGTTATGGTATCAAAAATGATAGATACACACATGGTAGAAGGGGCTGGGTGGGAAGAGGCGGTGGGTGGGTGCAGCACAGTGGTGGTCACTTTTGATCTGGGACATTAGCGAGCAGAAAGGCTCCTTGAGGTCAAGGATACAGGAAAAAGAAGGGGGTGTGTTTGGGACTCATGAGGAGATCAAAGTTGCTGGAAGGTCAAACACAGTGAAGGGGCTGTCTTAGTTACTCTTCAGTCGTTGCTGGGACAAATACCCAACACTCAAAATGAGTGAAGGAAAGATTTATTTAGCTCACAGTTACTGGAGGTTTCATTCCACATTCAGCTGGCTCCAAAGCAGACTGGCATGTGGCAGAGAGCAACCTTCCATGGCAGTGGGCAGAGAGTAAGAGCACACTGGGAGAGCTAGCAGCTGCTCAAGCAGCTAACTTCTCTTCCTACCCTACATTGAAATGCAGACCACCTGCCCCAGGGGAGGGGCAGCACCCATTTCCACAATAATCAATTCAAATTCCAGAAGCAGCCCCATGACAGCATGAGGTTTTGGGGGGACAACTATACACAAACCATAACAGAGGCCATGGGAGATGGACACACCCTAAGGCAGGAGGACTCCTGATCGGAAGCTGCCTCCCAGGAAGCTGAGCCTGAGAAGCACCCCATCAGGGGCCTAGCCACACCCTTCCTGTGCTGTGCAGGGAATGTCATAGGACCCCAGCCAGTGCTGAGCAGGCCACATGATGCCTCCGCAGGCCGCACAGAGTGATGACCCTGCTCACTGCTTTGCAGGCTGGTCCTCTTTTAAACATCTGTTTGTGTAGATGATGGGACTGGAAAGATCGCACATGCCCTTGAGACCAGCTGCACCATGTTGGAGTCCAGCCTTGGCAGCTTCCAGAATGCAGGGTGTGCCCAGAGGCTCCCTGGAACTCCAGGGCCCACACCCGGTCTGTGGGCTGCTGGACTGTGTGCACCACATGCCCCTTGGAGGACTTAGGAGAGGACAATGCAGGCTGAGGGACTGAGAGACATGGAATAGCACCTAATTGACCGGTGGGGGCTGCTTATGCAATTGTTGTGACCCATGAAGCTGTCACCTGTGCTCCAGGTCTGCTGTGGTTGTTGAGTTGGGCTTGTTCCATCACTGCTGCAACCCTCCAAGTTCCTATCTGTAAAGTAGTAATGGTCACATGTGCTCAGCAGGGCCTGTCCTCGACAGATGGTCAAGGGCTGCACTCATGTCCCAAGCTCTAAGCAGAGCAGGTGTGACCTGTGTCTGTCTTTCTCCTCTATCCTTTTGAGCACGTATACCCTTAGGTGACCAATGTGTACCCAAAGCTCCCTACAACCCCTGTCTGTGATCCCCCAGACCCTACCCACACCCAGCCTGTCTTGTACCCCTTGCCCAGCTCTCCCATTTCACATTCTAATTTTTTAAATATCTGTGATTATTATTATGGGAAAATAAAGAAAACAAAAAGATCCCTCTAATTTTATTCAACTGGAGTCATGTTCTATGAATATTGTGGCACTGTTTTTCCTGGTTCATTCTACATATTTTTGTATGGGTGAATTTATGCAGACAGCAAAAATAATTTTGTATTCTCTCACTTATTAGGGGAGAGAGAATAGAACTGAGTGTTATTTCTGTTTATTGGTAAGTCTTTTAAAATTTTATGATGGCTACATAATAGTTCTTTGGGCATGGGGTATACACATACATTCAAAAAAATATAAAAGATCCTCGGCATACACACATAAATTGATTGGATAATGTGTGTCGACAGCACCATGATAAGCATATCTTCCTGTAAGAATTCAGTTAGTACTTATGGACTTCTAAGTGAACATACCTGCCATCAAATTCTCATCCTCCCTCTAGATTTCTGGGTGTCATAAGCCCTGTCCCCAGTGTTAGCCATCTGATGTCCGATAGCCACCAGCGCTGGGAGCAACCCCTTGCTTGGTTTCCTTCCTGCGTCCCTGTCTTGCAGGGCATCTAGGCTCTTCTTCTTAAGACAGGGATCTCTCATCCAGAGGTAGATCTGTCCCATCACTCCTTGCCTGAGTGCTTTTAGCATTTATATCACTATTTCTCCACCCATGGGAACAAGTATAGGAGACAAAAAGTATGAGTGTCTCTCCCCATTCCACCAAGCTCCTTTTTTGGAAGATATTTTGGTCTCTTTTCCTTGAGGCCTTTTTTTGGACGGGAAAAATCTCAGTTCCAGGAAGCCTAAAGTGGGAAGGGGAGAGCACAGTGTGCTTCCAGGAGTTTTGGTCGTGGGGGGAACACTCAAGAGTCTGGTTCCCATGGGCACAGGCCACGAGGCAGAGCAGAGCCCAGTTCCTCCTCAGCCCTTTACTTCTGGGTGTGTGTGGTGGGGGGGTGGTTGCTGCCCCTCTTTGCCAGTCAGCTTCCTGTGTGAAAATGGGGGAGATAGCACCACTAGAAGAGACATCAGGGCTTGGTCCCAGGGTTTGACTTGGCTCTGAACTTACCTTTGATGAATGCAGACTCAAACACAGTAGAAAGATTGGCACTAGGTGAGGGTGACACTATTGTGTACACTTGGGGTGAACTTAGACACAGCAGTTACCCTAGCAAGCCTCAGTTTCTCCCTTTGAAAGATAGAGATACACAAAGTTATTCCTGGGGGCTGTTCCTTCGCAAGAGATGATGCGTCTCAAGTGCCTGACATATGCCAGGGCTCAATAAATATTCATGTCTTCTCACCTCCCTCTTTTCCCTAACGCCATCTTGGACTTCCGTGCCGGGCATCTGACCAGGCGAGGAAGGTCACTGAGGAGATGCAGGCAACACGGAGCTGCCCTTCTCTGGGGAATTTTGGAAATGATGGAAAGTTAAACTGGGCCAGGAGTCTGGTGACGTTTGGGTGAGAGACAGAGTTAAATTAAGGTTTAATCTTAGCCCCTTCCATGTGTTAACCAGGCTGCACAGAGTTTGAAAGAGATTCAATGCTGCATTTTCTCACTAATCTGATGGGAAGAGAAATGCAAAGGAGGAAAATCAGAGAGAGAGAGAGAGACAGAGACAGAGACAGAGACAGAAAGAGGTGGAGAGAGACAGAAAGAGGAGAGAGAGGGAGGGAAGGCAACAGAGGGGGGAAGAGGAGATGGAGTCAGAGTTCAGGTGCTTTATGTTCTAGCCAGCAGATGCTGGAATGTTTCCATCAGAAAATAGGAAAAGGAACAAATAGAATAACCTAAGATACCTAAGATGGGCTTTGTTGGCCAGAAAAGAAAATAGCTTTTTTTGTGTGTGGGGTAGATGGCAGTGGACAAGAACATGGAGGGTCTCGGCACTCAAGCAACAGATTTCAAGTTAATGTCCACCCTCTCATACCTCTCTATACGCCCTCATGGTCAGCATCAGAGAAAAAGTGAATGGCCACCTCAACCTGCTTCCCAGGTTCAGGAGACAGTCTGGGATGCAGTGACGGTGCACTGCTGCTCTTACAGGTGGACATTCCCACGTCCATGGTGGCCTCTGACGTCAAAGACACTGGTTGCACAAGTTTGCTGTCCTTTTTCTGTTAGGAAACCTAGAAGTCTAAGTGGTCTTTTAAATTAAAGCAGTTGACTTCTATTTTTTTTTTCTGGTCCCCCTAATCACCAGCCTCAACTGTCTCTACAGGTTCCTGGTGCATAGTTCCAGTTCATTGGATGTTCTCTGAAAACAGGGACACATGCTTGCTCTGTCTCCAGGCCAGCAGATGAAAAGTGGGAAGGGGCAGCCAAAGCCTCTAGCCCCAGCCCCAGCCCAAAGGCTTCTTGGGGGTGACTTCCTTCACTCTGTCCCCTCATGATGGCACCCCACTAAGTACATTCAGCCTTGGTCTGTCCCATTGATCCTTTATAACATGCCTAGCTAAGGAGGCTGTCATGCCTGACTCTCAAAGTCTACCACATTTTTACATCCATCCTGAACAAATTCTGTTTCCCAGTGTTCCTTCTCCAATCTTCCTTGAAAAATATTTTTTTCATATTTTTCTTTGTGTAGATCAGCCAGCATCTACACAAAACATAGTAAGTCTGAACTCAGAGCATTAATTTGTTTGTTCCAGTTTGTTGGCCTTCCTGAGGATTTTCCAAAATGGCCCCCGTTTGCTGGTTGGATATGCTCTGCCACGACTTGGTCACTGTCATCAGGAGCTGAGACCTTCATCCTCCTAAACCTAGGCAATGTCTTGACTACTGCATTAATCAATAAAGGAGTGACCCATCATAATCCCTGACATTCCCCCTACCTTGAGGCATCATTCTCAGTTCCTCTGTGTTGTAGTAAAGCCATGGTCACTTGGAGGGACAGGTCAGCAGAGTACTTTTCCATGGCCTACAGACCATACCATGTCCAGATACAACTGAGTGAACCGCAGAGCTGCCCCTCACTCCTGGGCTGCAATTGGGCCACAGACATCTGGGAGTGGGAAAGCCTGTCCTAAGTTTGCCTTGTCCACACCGCTGACCACAGAATTTGTGAGCCTGGTCTGGTAGCAGAGAAGAAAGAGGATGAGGAGAAAAAAGAGGGAGAAGGGGAAGAAGATAGAAGGGGAAGGAGTAAATGAACAGAAAGAAGAAGTAGGTGAGAAGGAGTAGCAGGAGGACCATCCACTCTTCACTCAATGCACACATCCACCCATCAATGAACACAACCATCCATCCGCCAACTCATTTATCCATCCATCCATTCATCCATCTATTCAACGAACACAACCATCCATCCGCCAACTCATTTATCCATCCATCCATTCATCCATCCATTCACTATCCTTCCATCCCTCCATCCACTCATCCATCCATCCATTCATCCATCCATCCATCCACCAACTCACCCATCCATCCGTTCATCCACCAACTCATCATCCATCCATCCATCCATCCATCCATCCATTATCCACCCATCCGTCCATGCACGATCCATCTATTGATCCATCCACTATTCATCCACTCACCCACCCATGGACTGCACCCTCCGTGGCTTCCTCTAGCATGGCACAGATGCTTCATGGTGGCAGAGATGAAGAAAGCCTGGAGGGGCACAGTCATGTCCATAATTCTGCTATTGACCTTCAGATTCCTAAAGGATGATCACCAAGCTCCCCTCCTAAAGTTTTGCTCTCCCTTGTATGTGTGGCTGCCTTGCTCTCTAACCAAGCCCCTTCATGGCAAGGTACTGAGTCCCCTGGAAATGGCAGAGTTTTGTAAGTTTTGTAGACATGCAGCATGGATTTATTAATTTCACAAAGCAAGTTTGCCTATTAGTAACAGTTTCTTAAGTTTATCAGAAAATGAATGAATTGCATTTGGGAAAAATATTTTAATAAGGCAATCGTTGAAGGGAAAGACAAGACTTGTATCGATGCCCTTTCCATCCTTGCTCTATGATAGGCACCTGCCATTTCATGGAGTCCTCATAGCAATCTCATAAAAATGATGATAACCCTCAAACTATAAATGCAGGAGACCCTTGAGTAAGCTGGCTTGATAGGAATGCTTCCCTCACCGGAGTGGTGTGCAGGAGTGTCATCCCGGCACTCTGGGAGGCTGACACCGTGGGTCCCAACTTCAATCCCCAATCCTGGAAAGAAGAATGCTTCCCAAAGTGCAGCTCTGCAGCTTCCATGGCTGTGGCCTGTGGGCACCTCAGAGCTTCTGGCCTGCACTGAAAAGTGGTAATGACCAATGCCTCCACAGGGTAAATGGGAGAAAGAAAGCACAGAACCTGGAGCAGAGGGGCCAACCATCCTCAAGCAGCTGCTGTGTGTCTGCTTTACTCTTCTCCTACTATGCATCTTGTGAAGAGAACTTGGTGAGCGCAGTGCTGCAGGCGAGGAGGCCACAGCTGCCCTGACCAGAGGAGCAGAAGGGAGAGTAGAGCAGCCAGATTGCTAGCCTGCTTCTGCTGCTACCCTGCCATATCCTGCTGGGCGACCTTGCCTTTCAGAGCCTGCACCATCCCCAGCCAGCCTCCTGTGGGTGGCTGTGTCTAGAAAGATGATGTAACCACTTATTAAAAGAAACTGTGGTGTTAAGAATTATTCCTCGGATGATGGAAGTTCTTACATGAAATTCCAAGAACCCCAGAAGTTTCTGGATAGCATATGTGGATCTATGGATGAAAAAACAGGCTTTCTTCTGACTAAACCCTCCCATCTGCCTTCAGAGAACTAGGCTGTTGGAGTCAGCACCCTGGAAGTGACGTAGCAACGTCATTAGCCCATACAGCCTCATGTTCCTGCTTGGATATTGGAGGCTGCTGGAAGAGGACTCCTTGGGCTCAGGATCACCCAGAGGTTAAGGCCAGATGTGGCCAGATGTGGCCAGATACTACTTGGATGCACCTTGTCCTCTTCCCTCCTCCTCCTCATCTAGTCTGTCCTGTGCTGCCCCAGCCTGGCTTCCAGTCCTGAGTGGCCATTTGGCTCAAGTTTCCCTTTTCCAGAGGTTTTTTTTTTTTTTTTTTTTTTTTTTTTTTTTTTTTTTTTTTTTTTTTTTTTTTTTTTTTTTTTTTTTTTTTTTTTTTACCATCTTTCCTTTCAGTAACATCTTCCCCTGGAAGAGCTCAGGCTTGTAAACACATAAATATGTCAGGCAAAAATCCCATAGGGATGGGCAGGTTGTCAAGAGCCAGAGAATCACTCAAATTCAAATATGTACACCCTGCTGGAGGGGAAGAAACAAAAGAGTGTGTTGGCTAGAGCTGGCTGGAACTGGTTAGAAATGGTTGGAACTGGCTGCATGTAGCTAATTCAAAGGCCACACTGTACTGGGCCACAAGTTAGGCCTGATGTTTCACGCAAGACCAGTCTGGATTATCAGGCAGGCATATTCATTTTCTAGGGTGAACTCCTTCTACAAGTCTATCAGCACTGCCACCCCACCACTGAGCTCTTCTTGTAAAGGCAGGACTGTCTTCTCTCCTCCGTGCACTCCCAGTCACCTACTGACATACAAACAAACAGAAAGTGACGTTAGCAGCAATGCTACCATCGCTAAAGGCTCCCAGGCCAGGTAAATGCCCTCTAAGGTGACCCCAGAGGGCGGGAGTGCTGGGCCTCCAGAGTGGTCAGGACAGGGAGGACAAAGAGAATCTGGGTGTCGTTCAAAGTGAGGAAGAAGGGACCCAGTGGAGTTAACACAGCCCCTGTTGATCACGGAGAGTCATTACTTCCCACAGGCCAGGGTCCAGTGCTGGGCTTATGGGTGGGAGAGCCGTACCTGTGGGCAGACTGAGCGCAGTGCAACGAAAGGAGGCCTGCTTCTGCTTCTGCCCTTTGGCCCTGCCACTTTGCAATTTTCCACCTCCATGAGCTGCTGCCTTCTGCCATGAGCCACTCTGCTGTGGAGCCAGCTGATTATGAACTGAAACCTCTACAAACTAAAAGCTAAATAAAGCTTTCATTCCTTAATTTTGGCCCCCAGGTATTTTGTCCAAGCAATGAGTGAGAAGTAACGGAGACATTTGTCTGGAAAAGCTTTCCACACTGTAGTGAAGCACTATCCTCAAGCCTAAAACCTTCGGTCATTGTGCTAAACTTACCCTAGGTCTCTACAGCTGGGGCTGTTGGTTAGCAACCAGTAACAGTTCTTTTTAAAATTCTGATTTAATTCACAGCAATAAAAACCTTGGATTAAAAAAAAATGTGCTTCCCAGCATCTCTTGTGGCTGAATATTATCACATGGGCTCTTTGGCCCAAGAGTCAAAAGGGACTTAGGAAACACTGTTTACTGAACCATTTTATCTTAGAGTCATTCTGTTCTGTGGCTCTGGTCAGTTTATCAAGCTTTATGTGTTCTCATTCCTGCTTCTTGGAAAGTGAATTGATTGCTGGAGCTTTCGCAGCCTTTTCAGCTGCTAAGGACGGTGGAGATAAAAGATAGAAGGGCCTAAGCTCTTTATCATGCAATTGGTCTGTTTTCCATTACTATAACAAAATACATGAGATAGGCTGATGTTATAGGAGGAGACATTTACTTAGCTCACAGTTTTGGAGGCAGAAAGCACAAGCAGCATGGTTGAGGCTCCTGCGAGTTCCCCCTGTAGCCCCTGTCACTATATGGTGGGGGGCATTTCTGAGAATGTACAAGGGAGGGAGAGGCCACATAGAAGTCGGACTCAGGAGTCCCTGCTCTGGCAGCAGCCTGTAGCTGAGAGAACTCAGAGCTGCCACAAAGCCCACCTAATGCCTTCTGAGGACAGTGACCTAAGAATGTGTCCCTGTGCCCATATCCTATGAGTCCCACCACTCCTCGGCATCTCCATACTAGGGACCAGCTCCCAATGCACAGGCCTTGGAGGAGATGTCCACACTGTGTTCACAGCGGGGCTCCCAGCCAATGCCCCTGACCTCTATGTCTTTTTTCCTTGAGTGAAGAAATACATTTCTGTCTGGGTTAAATGATTGCCACCAACGTGCCTTTTTCAGTATTGAAGCCCGACTACTGACTGAAGTAATCATGAGACTCACGGCCACGTTATTGCTAGTGACCTTTAGTATATGTCAGGGAACACTGATCTGACCCAGCTTCGGGTCTCACCTCTGCAGGAAGGAACAGAAGCCCAGCCAGCACGGGTGACCTGTCTGTGTGCCCTGGCTGCTCAGCTGTAGGCCTGGGCTCTGGCTCTAGTAGCCAGGAGCTGGCCCCTCACCCCCACCCTTCTGCTGTGCTTTCCAACCAACTCTAAAGCCTTTCCAGGTCCATAGTAGAAATGAGCCAGCATCTGAATCACAGATCTTTGAGCCTCTGGAAGACAGCGTGTCTTCAACAGGGTGTGACTCTGTTGGAATGTTTGCCACCGGGCTCTTGATGGGGATGTGAAATCCCTGTCACTCAGGCATGGGGAACATCTCGCTATGAAAAGCCCGTAGGATTGGCAGCAAGAAGTATGATTTACTTTTCACTGCTTTCAAGCCCAAATAAATCAGCCATGCTTTGAAATCAGTCCGGCAGGAATGCTGCCGTGCAGGGCCGAGATGGTCGGCCCTCTTGGCTCGGCCCACGTGCAAGTTGCAACAGGGGCAGAAATGCAGCCCCTGCGCAGTGACAGCTTGCATGGCTATAAATCCACTTTGCAAAACTCACCGCGGGCACTTCTCCCTCACCCTGCCACCCACGATTCCTGGTGTGTGTGTGTGTGTGTGTGTGTGTGTGTGTGTAAGCACAACACACATTCATACACACACACAACACACATGCACACACACACGCACACATTTGCTCTCTCGGCAAGTGGTGCTTGGCTGAAATGAAGGAGGAAAGACTGTATCATTAATTACTCCCCCATTGTTGGAGAAAACTTTAAATTATGATATTGTTACCTGAGGGCTTGCCGACAGACTGTCTTAGTGCCTTCCACCTGGCACCAGTCCAGGGCCTCTTTTATCCCTTCTTCCTTTTGAATTCTGGAATGCAGACAGCAGAATTTTCCATCAGCAAATGAGTGTGTCTAAACCTCAATTATCATGCCACGTCATGAGAAGGAGTCCTTCGCCACCTCTTCCCTTGACTTCAGCACTGTAAGCCTGGATCCTTCTGGTGTTCGAGGTTGGGTCAACTGACAGTTTTCTGGGGGGACCCATCCTCTACAACTCCCCAGCCACGTGGGCTCTTAAGAAGTTAAGAGCTGAGGTGGCATTGCTCATACTGAGTCCCCAAGTGCTGCATCTTCACAGAGGACCATGGGTGGCTCAACGGTCTTAGTCCCTCTTGTATGAGCTGAGGTTAACTGCTGTAAGAAAACAGTCTCCACAGTGCAGAAGCTCCATGAAGCCTCTCTGGCCTAGGACACAAGGTGGGTGTCAGGGAACACTGCTCCGGATCAGAGCAAGACAGCTCAATCCCTGGGCCCCATTCTGCTTGTCACCCGTTTTCATGAATCAAGTTTTACTGGGACACAGCCAACATCCTGATTCATTCAGTACTGGCTCTGGCTGTGGTTGTTTTCACACCACATGATCCAGGCCTGAGTTCCTGTCAGATACCTGAAGTCTGTGTGTTATAAAGACAAAGGATGCTTTTGCTTGGCTGTGCCTTTAGACCTTTCAGTCAATAATGAGGTGGACTTGTTGCTTTTAGGACTCAGGCCGGAGACCACGTGGCGGTAGTGCAGTAAGTGAGGCCAAGAGGCTGTGCTCTCCTCTAGGGAAAGGGTGAGGAGAGGTCTGCAGTCCTCCTTTCCCTTTGCAATGTGATCTCAGGGACCTGAAGACTTCACTACAGGCTCTTCCATCTTCCCTGTGCACCACTCTGGGGCCAAGATCTTTAACACACAGAATTTCAGGGGCATTTGAGATGGTGGTGACCATGGCAGAGTTAAGCAGTTGCGACAGAGAGAACTTTACATTTTACAGAGCCTAAAAATGCTTCTTGTCTGGTCTGTGGTGGAAGACAGATGCTGACACCAGTGCTGAACAGGCTTCCAGGGGCTCAGTCTGCGGTCTTGGGTGCCCCCCATCCTCCTGGTCCCTGAGGGCCTCTCCACTGTGTTGGCAGTGGGTTGGGGTGGAAGCAGTCCGCAGCTAAGCACAGGGAGGCTGGGGTGGGAGTGGTCGCACAGCTCCACTCATGTGCAGTGGGCCAGACTCAGGCCTGTGGCCCCACTGACCTCCCAGGGACCCTAGGAAAGGAGCAGCTCATGGCGCTCTAGGAGAGGGCAGCCCAGCTGGCCAGCATTAGGCTCCCATGTCCAGGTGGCCATCGCTGCCACCCTCCATCCCTGCACCACTCTCTCTTTCTTCCTGCCACCCTCATCCCTCTGCCACTGCCTTAGGGTGGAGGCCGGCTGTTGCAGTTCCTCTCTGCATCTTCCCAGCTCCGGCCTCCAGCTTCCTTCTCCCAGTAGGGAAGCCTTGCAGTTTCATGCTGCATGGACTTTCCTCTTGTTGCCCTTCTGCCCACGGCCACAGTATGGCCCTGAGCACTCAATGCTCCCTGTGCCTGGCCTAGTGTTCTGCAGCCGTCCGTGTAGACTGAGCTCACTTCCTGTACATGAATGGTCGTCCACCCTATTGTAAATGAGAAAATCAGTATATAAGTAAACACCTGTTGGCTCTCTCTCTCTCTCTCACACACACACACACACACACACGTACACACACACACACACGTACACACACACACACACGTACACACACACACACACATGCACACACACACACGCTCCTATGTCTAGGGCACCTCACTCTTTCCCTTGCATTCATAACAGCACCCTTTATGGTAACACTGCGTTGCTCTTTAGTTTCAATTAGCTATGTGTGTGTGTGTGTGTGTGTGTGTGTGTGTGCGTGCGCGCGTGCGCAGAGGTGCAACACCTCAAACCCCTCCCACACTTTCCCTCCCTTGAATGCCTGGCCACCATTCTGGATGTTCTCTGAAGCAGCCCCGGAAGTGCTCTCCCAGATTGCTTTGCGGCTGCCTTGATGTGCTTCATTAAATCCCCATCTTCACAACAGTGTCTGTGACTCGAGCACATTACGATGCATCTTCACGCACACTACGCACTGCATTGGACACCCTGGGCCTTTGGTTCTGCTCTAAGACCCAAAGAACCAGGAGAAGGAAACACTGCCAATTAATTCTGGACATTGAAACAACCAAGCCAGCAAGCTGAAGACTCTGAGGAAAGAAGGCTTCCAGAACTGCTTCAGCCAGCACAGACATGATGAGATATGAGCGTGCAAGATGAGGGGCAAGATTTCAAGGGAAATCATCAGTATCATCACATTAATGCCAGGGTACATTTTACGGTAATACAATTAATGCAAACATTATATATTCACTGTATGTTTTCTTCCTGCCTCAGTAGTGTCCGGCATGCATGAAAGCCTCCATGAGCATTTGGTCATGAATAACTGGATGAGTGAACGACTGGTGTTTCATTCTTTCTTAGAGCTTCTGTCCCAGACACACACTCTAAGCTCTCTATGGTTTCCTTCAGGTGGGAATAGAGCATGGGATATTAATTTTAGAGGGGAAATGTCTTTCTCTCTCAAAAAAGGGTTTGAGAGGCTTTAACTCAAGAGCCCAGAAGATTCGAGGTTAAGTAGCAGCTTAAGTCCCTGAGCAGTGTAGCTCTCCCTGCCCTTTTATGTGTAGACAGGAATTAAGGCCCTAATGCCAGAATGAATAACTTTGGGTTTTCTTGTAATATGAAGAAACTGGAAAAAGTAAAATAGCAGAACTGGACTCTGAGTCTTTGAAGAGCAGGCTGGAGTGTTATATCAAGGGTCACACTGACTGGCGGTATGCAGCTGTGTGGAGTCACCAGGCTCTGCATTAATTTTCTCATTGGGACAATGTGCCTTGGCTCATTGATTGAAGTGTAGCATTAAGGTGAACAGGGTAATGGTCAGGGAGGTAACTTGGTAGAATAAGCACTTGCCTGGCAAGCACAAGGTCCTGAGTTCAATCCCTGGTACTACAAAAAAAAAAAAAAAAAAAAAAAAAAAAAAAGACAGTGTAAAGAGGGTGGATGTGATTTCAAGCTTCCTTACATGGCTGACACAGAGTACATAACAGTAGAACCACGTATTTTCCAACTTGCTTAGGGCTGGGGATGTAGACAGGAGTGGTTAGTGTTGGTAGGCAAGCAGGCAGGCAGAGGGGGTTCCATGCCTTCTTGTGCCTCTCCCAGTTGCAGTGACCTTGAGACTGGGCCTTCCCAAAAAGCAGGCTCCAAGGCACAGACTAATAGGCCAACAGCACCTGACCTGGGGAATTTGGGTGTCAGAGAAAAGGGGCCCTCAGTCACCTACTAGAAAATAAGGAGCTATACAGTAGTCCCTGGCTATTTTGCAATTCAACTTTCATGGAATAACTTTTTTGCATGTTTTCAGAAAATATTAACCTACATTATTTATCATAAATTATTAGCTATATTGTGGGATTTTACAGCACCATACAGTATATGTATGCTGTTAAAATTACATAGGTTATGAGTTTAGAAAATGGTTAAGGGCATTGGAAGTGTTCTTAAAAGTGTAGGAAAGGTCTATAAGAGTGTGGGATAGGTTTATAAAGCCTTGAAATATATACAAATACTAAAAAAAAAAAATATAACGATGCTATATTCTCTGATTTTTCACTTGTCTTAGAGTTTCTGGAATATGATCTCCATGACAAGTGAGGGGCCACTGTGTTCATCCACTCTTTTCCTTTCCCTCTTGGCCCATTTTCTAGAGCTACCTTCCTTCAGAGCTGAGGAGTGCAGCTAGTGTCACCAAGTGTACACAGATGGGCTCTGACAGTCAAAGAAGGGGACATGGACACTTCGTCCCCTGCTTCTTCTTTACCCCGGTGAGCACATAGTGACAAATTTTCACTGCACCAATTGGAGGATCACCATCCTCCACTCTTGATATTCCACGTTTGATGATGAGCTTGTAAGTAGGGGACTGGAAATCTTCAGGCCCTATAGTCTCAAGGATATTGTAGCACTCGTGTTAGTTCCCTTGGCCAGTTTCCTAGGTATGATAGGGACTTTTCAGGATACATCCATACTCAGTGACTGAAAAGTTCTTGCTAAGGGTTATATGGAACTCCAGAGGCATGCCTCTTTGCTGAATGACCCAGTCCTTGTAACAACTTTGTCAAGTGGATCTTACACCATTTTTGAAGCCAAGAAAATTGAGTCTCAGAAATAATTAAGTCACCCTTGTACATAGCTACCATATACAGGGTTCTTGATGGTAACAGATGAGACCATACATGACAGGTCAAAGTAATCTGTCACATGTCTGAAAGAGGTCATCAAAGTGAATCCTACCTGGAACACAAGAAGTTCAAGGTCAAGTACAAAACTCTCCAACACTGGCACAGAGTGGCTTCCACTGTGGGGACGGAGCCTAGAGAAACTTCCATGTCAGTTTCAACAGTCATAATAAGAAGTGACCACCACGGTAAACAAGACATGACAAGTCACATAACAAAATTGTCCATCAAGTCCTTCCTCCACCTGTGCATTACAAAATACTCCCAAAGTTAATTAGGAAAGCTGGGTAGTGTCAATTCTAGAGGACTAGTAAGAAAGACACTTGCCACGCATTTCAGCGTGTGTGTCAAGTGAACACCACAACTATTTCACTGAATAAAAGCAATGCCAGTTATTGCAAAGCATCACCAACTCAAGAGCTCGAAGGAAGCTCTTGGAGAGTGTCAGAACTAGACTCGGCCTCGTTAGACCTCAGTTGGTCACTGAGGATTTGGCTTTGTTCTCAAGGTCCTTGGCTAATACTATTTGTCCAGGAACACATTTTGAGTGGGCGACAAGTTCTAAGCACCAGGCCCATAACATGAGGATCATGCAGGGGAAGGCCAGGCAGTCTTATTCAGGGCAGGTGTGAGAAGGTTCTCTTGCTGCTCCTTCTCTAATACCCTTCTTTTCTTTTACCCTCTCCTCTTTGCATTTGGTTTGAGCAGCTCTGCGCGCATCTATTCAAGGATTTTCCAGTCCTGCAGGCTCCCATGTAGACTCAAAGCATGACATTCACTAGCAAGTGCACTGTGTCTACCTCCTACCTAGGAAACTAGCTCTTTGGTTGCTAAAGCTGACACATAGTAAGAGGAGATGCCCTCAAGAGACAATGTTTTCTAGCTGATCCAGAAAGTCTGATGTGCTCTCCAAACTGTGGGAAGTGACAAGCCGAGAGGGAGCCTCAATATCTTTTAAAAATCAGTTGGGGAACCCAGGTTTCTGAGACCCTTGCCACCTCCAAGAAGCACTACCTGAGGACTTCTGCCTGTGTAGGAGTGTTAGCTCATTAGGCTCCTGGAAAAAAAATGGCTGAAAAAGCAGGGTTAATTTTAGAGCTTTGGTAGGTATTCATGGCTTTGTCAACACTCATTTCTAGGCATTGTGCTCCAGCCTCAAGTCTCGTGTTTGGGATGATGATTTGTACTGTTCAACAACAAATGAAACAAACTGGTCCCCTTCTCTGGTTAGGAGGAGCTGACCTGAGGAGCATGGGTTAAGGAAATCTTAAGGGTTGATAACACCTGCTAGCAGCTCAGTAAAGGCATTTGTTCCTGGAAAACACCTAACAACAGGGAAGTAGGATGGGTGCCAGATACAACATATTGTCCTATCTGTGCCCCTCTAGTTCTTTCTCTTCCTTCCCTTCTTTCTTTCTTTCTTTCTTTCTTTCTTTCTTTCTTTCTTTCTTTCTTTCTTTCTTTCTTTCTTTCTGTTGGTAATTGGGATCAAACTCAGGACCTTGAGCCATTTCCTCAACCTGTGCCATGTAGTTCTAAAAGGTGTCTGGAGACCAAAAAACTGGCCAAAGATTCTAACATCCTGTCTTCAAACCCCAAATGGACACCACTTACCTTGCTCTGTTGCTGGGCTTTGGAAATATCTTTGTGATCATAACCTCTTGTGGCACTGAAGCCTAGCTCTTGCCTCTTGGCTTGGAGACTGTGGAAGCCCCAAATTTAATCAATGTTGAGCACCCATGAGGCCGGGGAAGTACTTAACAAATATCATGAAACAGTGAATGGATGTGTGGAGGAATACATACAAATAAGCATGGGCACACAAAAAAGTCCATGATTAAGTAGACAAAAACATGGGATGGAGATGCTATTTAGCTCAGAGGCACAAGCACCTGCCTGGCAAGCACGAGGTCCTCAGTTAAATTTCCAGTACAAAAGAAAAAACAAAAAAGAAAAAATGATGGAAAATCAGTGGATGGAACACTGGATTAATAATAACATAAATCAGGAGTGAATGAGTGAGCCTAGGGTTTTCAACTCACTTGTCTTAGAGTTTTTCATATATTTTGGTGAAAAAAAAACTTGCATATGCAATTTAGAGATAGAAGAAAAGTTCAGCAATTAAATAGTGAGATGATTTGATGAATGTCAATCAATTTTAGGAGATAGAGAAATCATCTAGAAATCTGCCTCCCTTTCAGCCACTGTTCACAGATATCTTCTCATCAAATTTTAGAGACATTTGACAAAACATTGGACTCTATGGCCACAAAATGAAGACTTTAAAAATAGTTTCTCTCTCTCTCTCTCTCTCTCTCTCTCTCTCTCTCTCTCTCTCTCTCTCTCTCTCTCTCTTCTCTCTCTCTCTCTCTCTCTCTCTCTTTCTCTGTTTCCCCCTTTCTTTCTCCCCCTCCTGTATATGTATGAATCTCTTTCCAAATCACTATTATCATTTCCACTAGAATCAACTTTTGGAAATTCAGCTATGACCAAGTAATTCCACGGCCCCAGTCAACTGGTGATCAATGGTCCTCCATCACCCTGGAAAAAAATCAGCCGGACAGGTGACTGAGGACTGAGAGTCAATTCCTGCTCCACCCCTCCCCCACAGCCAGCTGCCAAGTCCTTCCCAGTCTCCCCAGTCACCAGCTGCCCAGATTGCCTGCTATTCTAGTCCAGAGAGACAGATCAACTCAAAGGCCACACTTCCTGACCTATATCTCAAATTGGTCACAGACGCCTGTTTCATGTCTGTATTTGGCCATCGTGTGTTGCCTTCATAAGTCCACATAGGTTTGGTGAGTCTGGGATGCCTGCTCTTTCCATCTTTGGGGGTAAACTCACCTTGTGCTCTGTAAGCACTTCCCTCAGTCATCAGAGTCTCCTTGGGGGATGACTCCACCACTTTAACATCTCATTCATCTGTTCTAGTTGACCACTTATCACATGGGAAAATCATGTAAGTTAGTATCTCTGTCATTTTCTTAGCTTGCAAAAAAAAAAAAAATAGTAGTTCTCACACTAAGTGGACACTTAGAATGTCCTAGACCCTGTTTTATGGTGTAAATATATTGGCTAATTTTACATTCACAACTGTTCATGATGCAAATATTATTATTCCTATTTTACAGATGAGAAAACTAAAGGTCTGTGCCTATGGAGGCCGGGTATGTGATTATCTTTTACAGATCTGTTAAACAAATGTTAAATAATCTTCCCCGCACCATTTGATCTTGAGCTGAGCTTGCTAAAGGAAGGCAGCCATCTTTCCACATCACTTTCTGCATGCTATTGAAACAATCTCTGTGGATTCCTCTTTATTAAATTTCTCTTTTTTCCCTGAACAATCCCTTCTTCCAAGACATTTACAGTATTTTTAAATTAAAAACAGAACATTACTTTTGCATCTGGGAATGCTGGGTGGTTTTCTTCAAGATTGTTTCCAGTGATTGGTCTACAATACCTGCCCCTACAGGTCTCCTGCAGGTGAAATCTCTCCAAAGTGTGCTGATACACTTCGTGGCTTCTCTGTTTGGGAAGCAAAGACAGCTGATGTCCCTTTATGTACATGTCTGCCCCCCCCCACCTGTGTTCTCACCTTCATGTCCCCAAGGCCCTAGTGTGGCACCTCAATGTGAGCTGAGTATTTGGTGTAGGCAGGCTCTCAATCAGCACTCTGAGGCTACCCAAACTACTCTTTCTTGTCACTTAATGCTCAGAACATCATTTCCATTTGCAAAATGGGTACAATAAGAGCAACTACAGCAAGCTCTGGTGAAAGAATAGCAACAAGGTCTGCACGGAGCTGGAGTCATACTCAGCACCCTGGTAGGAAGTCTCCTGGGAGTGACAGTGAGAGAGCAGGACCTGAGAAAGCCAGGTTCAAGGTCAAGGACTTGATTCCATGTAGAGTGTGACCTTAAGCTTGACCCCTTCAAATCTCAGTATCATGGCTTGTGCAACGCAGGTCTCAGCAGGATTAGCTCTATACTTCACAAACAGCAGCAAAGACACCCAGTTAAATTTCAATTTCACAGAAACAACAAACAATTTTTAGTAACTGGAAAAGTGCTTCTTACAGTATTGGGGACATAAATTTCTTTTAAAATCTTTGTTCATCTTAAATTTAAATGTAGCCCATGCCCTATGTTTTCTGAGAACTGGCTGAAATCATTCATGCACCACATGTGTGACAGGCACACTCGGCGGCGCTCGGCATTATTGTACAAAGCATGTTGGATAAGTAGTCACTCCCTCTATGCCTTCCCACTTCAAAATAATCTGCCTCACCTCCTCTCGCCTCCTCCTCCCCCACCACCCTGCGCTGTGCCTTTGCATCACCAGGGAGATGTCAGAAGGGGTCTGCAACGTAAAAGGGAGCAGCAGCTGCTGCGGAAAGAAGTCGCTGTCGGTCCAAATGAATGCCGAGCTCACAGGCCTTTTGATAATGAGCTTTATTATAGAAGGCTACTTATGCTCATAATTCTCAGTATTTGGTAATGATGCTGTGACATTTATACTGAGCTGAATGGTGGTGGTGGTGGCGTTGTGTGCATGTGTGTATGCTTGTGCGTGCTTAAAGCCATTAGTTCACATTTCCTCTAAATGAAGCTGTGGCACTGGGAAGCAGAGTTTGGTTTACTTAACACACCCCACATCGGCAGTTCATCTTCCCCTCAAGGCTGTCTCTCAGTTTGGGAGCCTGCTGAGGCCCTGCAGAGTGGATGAACAAATGGGTGGCTGGGGGCCGCCTTTTACCTTTTCACCCTGGGATTGTCAATCCAATTCCCCACCCTTGCCCTCCTAGCCCTAAGAAGCTTAGGGTAGGTTTAATCTGATTTGCATACTGTGAATTCTCACAACTGTAGCTGGAATTGTGACAGGGCCTAATTAGCATTTCCACCTCCTCTCTTCGTCTCTTTTATATTTGAGGACAAGTGCCTGAGCAGTAGGGGAAGTTTAACTAAACCCAGATTAAGAAGTCTCGCTCTGGTTCTAGAAGTTAAAGAAATCAACATTCCCAGCAGGTGTTGCTTGCCAGGAAGGGTTTTGGGCAAAGGAAATATTTATTTAGATGGCAGCGACTTCAAGACAGGCACTGTGAGGCGTTTGCGTTTAAACTCCCCTATCCCAGGAGGCTGGGGCACCAGCTGCCCCCAGTGTCTTTCAACCCAACAGTCTGGGTCCTTCTTCAAATCAGTACAACAGAACTTTCTCCAGTGGGTTAAACGGTGCACCCCAAATTCCACGCTAGAAACTTGAGAACTCAAGTTCAAATTGCACCAGGCCTGTGGTGTCAGACCCTGTGGTCCCACAAGTCAGACACTGTCCTTGAGTGCCTTCACTCTTATAAATGGACCTCACGCAAGGGGAGTGAGGAGCATCGTCCCCCTCGAGTGCCTTAGCCAGGCAGGATGCAGGGCTGAATGAGAAGCTGACTTTTCACCGATGTCCTGGATAAGCATTGCTGCATCAAAATATGAAAGCCTCAGAGCCAGCTACACAGCTCAGCAGACTAAAATGCCTGCTTAGCAGACACAAGGACCAGGGTTTTGTCCCCAGTGTGTCCTGGTGTGCTGTGGCAATCTCACTCCTAGAGCGCGCTGAGACCTCAGTGAGACTGAGCAGCGGCACTCACCTGTAATCCCATAATCCCGTGCCTGGTGGGCTGAAAGCAGGAGGATTACTATGAGTCCAATCTGTGTCATGAGACCCTATAGACCCTACACTAAATACATTGATATATATATATATAAATATACATATATGAAAAGCTCTGCTCTGGAGCCTGCATGGACAGGCAACGGGCTTCCCACAGATTGCAATCCATGCGGTGCTCACTTCACCTTTTCACAAAGCTATCTGTGTTGTCCTCCCCACTCCCACCCTATCTGAGGCATATCTTGCCAGGACCTGTACAGAGGCCAGAAGCTGCTCCTACAGGCCCACAGCATGGGCAAAGTGCTCCTTTTCCAAGGCCACACTGTGGGTCTTGGCAGCCGTTGCTCCTCCTTCTCCATTTCTGCTAGATTTAGAACAATCGGGAGGTTAATTTCAAGGCCAAGGATGCATGTGCAGAGCACTTGACAATTGCAGAAAAAGAGGACATAGTCAAACCAAACTGCTCATAAAAGATCAAGCCGGAAAAATTTTCTTAATAAGTGGTTAAAACATCTTAAGAGTTTCTGGCTCTGTTTTGCTGCTCAAGGGTTTTCAGTAAGATGTTCTGGTGATGGAAGAACCACTTTTATCAAATATTAAGCTACTGTAAATTTACTGTAATTGAATAATTTGCCTCTTAGCTTTGGTTCACTAAGACTAGAGTGAGGCTTCCATCCCTAAGTGATCGCTTCACAGTCTATTTCAATATAAGTCATGTCAGGCAAGGCTCATCTCCATCTGAGATTTAGTAATTTCCAAGCTAAGGGACCCTGTAAATGGTCTGCATGATTGACCATAAAGTATGTACATATTTAGTTATATTAAATTGTGATTAGGGTTTTGACTTCCATATTTAAACTCTGAGTAGTTTGCCGAGGCTTTATGACTTTTATGGAAGTGCTAATGTGAATTCCACAGGGCTTTTTATAGGAATTGAAGCAGAGGCAGACCTTTTGGTCCAGGGTACATAAATATTAAGGAGATGAAGTACTGAAAAGAAAGAATAAAGATTCCAAACACCAGCTGGAAGTGGATCGAATCAATACTCACATCTATAAATTATATCTTAAGAGACAGTAAAGCAGAAAAGGGCTTGCACTTTGAAGGGGAATATCCGAATCTGTCCCCACCTCTTATCAAGTATTGATTTGCCAAGGCTGGCAAGTGGCTTTCTCAGCCTCAGCTGACTCATCTAGGAGATGAACATTATGTTGCACTGAGAGGAGGAGAGAGACTTAAGACAACTAGTAAAAACCCAAAGCGGTGTTTGTACCCACATTGCCCAGAGAACCTTGGCAGGAGACATAGCCTAGGCTCTGCCTTTGTGAGCTGTAAGATTCAGAATTTGCCCGAGTAACTTCTTCCATACAGGGAACATAGGGAGGGTAAAGAATCTTATGAGCTCAACAGAAGAAAAGCAGGAACAGTGGCTCTGTAAAACTGGAACAAATCACACCAGTCCTTACACTAAGGATGGCCTGCTTGGCCTCCACAGCTTGATTTCCTGCTCATCTCCCAAAGCCCAGGTCCAGTAATTGATGTCTTCCAATGCATCTAGAGTCTTGATCAGATGGAAAAGCACAGTAAGTAAGATGAGCACACAAAAGTCAGCAGGAATGAAATGTGTGTTGAGGAAAAGTCCATAACTCTGAACCTCAGTGAACTAACACTCTCATGCCCCGGGGTAGGGAAGGGCCTGTCTATAAACATGATGGTTCACTTCAGTTTGGCTACTGTAAGTGAGGTCAAAGAGACAGAGATTTCCTAGGATTTCTATCTTCTGGGCATTAGAGCAAGGAATGCAGGTGGGCTGAATCCCGAGAGCATACATTTATGTTGCTTCTAGCCACCAACACTGTGGTAACGCATGACTTCGCAACAGGTAACTGGTGCAGCAAAGCAAGTAGACACTCGAGACACAGGAAGAAGACTGAATAACCACAGAAACTGAAGCTGTTCCTAGAAACCCAGTCATGTCTTCCACAGGGGAGAAGGTGTGGGTGGAGATCCATGTGGATCACAGGTCACCAGTCACAGCCAAACAACAGCAAGGACTACTAGCAAGGGTCCAGGCTTGGGACCAATTTCTCAAGCATTGGTGCTGGGACAGCAAGGGCCTGAACGCACCATATATGCCATTTTTTGTTTTTTGTTTTTGGATTGTTATAAAATTGCTTCCTGCTGATCCTGGATTCCCTTTATCTGAAGGACTCCTAGTGTTTTATTCATAAATACTATCATCCTCATTTTATAGATTAGGAAACTGGGTCGTAAGAAGTGAATACTGAGAGTGAATAAGGTAGTAGAAGCCAGGTCTGCCACACACTGCAGGTGGCTGGGTTCCCTTTGTAGTTATCACTGAGCATGCAGGGGCCAGTCGCTGAGAGAAGACAGAGGCAGAGACACCTGTGATGTACACTCATGTGCACATAGACACTGTTCTTGCCTACAGAACAAACGTCCAAACTCGAGTTTTCCCAGGATAACAACACACTCCTCACCCGCCCTAATACACACACACACACACACACACACACACACACACACACACACACACAGCCAGGAGCACTTGCAGTGATTTAACTTCTAGTACATTTCAGCTGTGCTTTTGTGTCTACATGGACATAAGTGCCAAAATGGGGGCCTACCAGCCACATTGACAACCAGCCCTTCTGTCTTCCCACCCAAACAACAAAAGATGACACTGGCACCGCCCAGCTGCTAGCAGCTAGCGATTCACTAGGTCAAGTGAACTGAGGCCGATTCTGTCTTCTAATAAGTGACTCTAAGCACAGAAAAGGACACCCACCCCTGAGACCCCTACCTCTGCTGCAGCTCGAGCCTACGAGGCCTTGCCCTCCTCTCTGGAGATCCAGAAATCCCACGCAGCCCTTCCTGGCCCAACCAAGCTGGCAAAGCTGTGTCAAGGCTGGCTGCAGAGAAACACTTGCTCTCTTAGAGATGTGAGAACCCCCTCCCATATCCTAAGAAGATGCTGCCCTGACCCCAGCTCCTTGCTGGTGTTGAAAAGTCCACAGTTCCTCCACTGGGATATGAGGTGCCATCACAAGATCCACTCAGGAAGTGACACTGCAGAAGAGGAGGGGCTATGGCACCTGGCAAAGAGGAGGTGGCAGCTGCACCGATCGGCACAAGCCTAGCCTGGTGTTCTGCAGCCCTGGCTCCCCGTCCAGACCCTGCTGGTGTCGCAACCCATGCCCTGCTCTCTGCCCTGTCCTAGCTGCCTCCTCACACCTCCGGGCCAGGTGAACAGGTCCCAGCAGCCCAACCACTCTTCTACTCTTCTTGCTGCTCTTTTTGTCCCAAGAGTGAAGGACAGGGCTCCAGGGCTTGAACCCACCCCGGCTCTTCCTGAGCCTCCTGCCTGGCCTCCTGCAGCAGCCCCCACTTCCCAGCAATTGATTTTCATTGTGCCCCTACATTTGCTCCTCATGATTAACCTATCGCACACAGGCCTGCGTCTTCCCCAGGAGCTCACCGCAGTCTGCCACCTGCCCACCGTCTCTCTCCTGTGTGAAGCTCGCCTTCACTCTTGGGAAGCGCATACAGGTGGAAGCTCCCATGAGCAGTGCTTCTCACCTCTTTCTTTCCCTGCACTGGAATGATGCTCAGAGCCCTGGTGTCCACCTTTGTGGCGATGCTGGCGCAACGATCCAGTCATCTACTCACCCTCAGAGGGCTGTGGGCCAGAGTGGTAAATCCCATGCATCTGGGCAAGCTCAGGGTCCAACAGTGGAGCTCATGCATAGTAGGCCAGCAGCAACGTGCCCTGACAGAATGAGCAGGTGCCGGGTAGTGGCCTGTGCACGTGCACACCTGTGCCTGGCAGTTCTGAGGGCGAAAGCGCCCCCACTTACTTGGAGTGCGGGTGGATTCTGCTGGTGTCAGCCTGCATTTCCACTCCCCTCGCCCTGTGCTAATGCCATAGGACTGGACAAATAGGAAAAAGCAACCACGGAACAATTTCTGATGATGAATATTTCAGCAAATGCCTCTTGGCTAAAAGTTGAGATGAAAGCCTGGCTCCAGGCAGATGAAGAGGGAAAGAGAGACTTGTATGCACACAGGCTTTGCAGAAGTGCCCCGGCGCTTAGTCCCAGGCAGGAGTCCTGCAGGTAAAAACTGGAGATCACAGGCAGGAGTGCGCACCAGCCTCTTCCCTGCCTGAAGGAGGGGGAATGGGATGTCCAGGTAGGCCATGGCGCCCTCGGAGGTAGGACGCAGACCACTCCTGGGACATGGACTCCACAAGTAGGGCACACGTTCAGGCCTTTTAAGTCTGTGGCCCCGTAGGTTGGCTTCCTGGGGAAAATGCAGGTCTGGTGATGTACAGGCAGATGCCGCTGGGCATGATCTCTCTCTCTCTCTCTCTCCCCTCTCTCCATTGCCCCCTCCCTCCCCTCTCCCTCCCTCCCTCTCTCTCTTCTTCCATTGCTCCTTCCCTCCCCCTCTCCCCCTCTCTCCACTGCTCCCTCCCTCTTTCCCTCCCTCCCTCCCTCCTTGCTTACCTCCTTAACTCTCTGTCTCAGTCTCTCTCTCTTTCCATTGCTCATCTCCTCCCTCCCTTCTCTTCTCTTCTCTTCTCTTCTCTTCTCTTCTCTTCTCTTCTCTTCTCTCCCCTTCCTTCCTTCCTTCCTTTCTTCCTCTCTCTCTCTCTCTCTCTCTCTCTCTCTCTCTCTGTCTCTCTCTCTCTTCCCTCCCTCTCTCTCTCTTCCTGAGCCATGCAGACTATAGCCAATCAGGGAGCAGCTGTGTGTACACTATGTTTCCCTTAGGCCTATCTGGAAAGAGGCTCGGGACACTATGCCTGGGGGCCAATGTGCACTCTTTGGAATCAGGAACACAATGACTTGTCACCACTCTGAGACCAGGAAAAAATATTTTGTGAGGATCCTGTGCCAAATCCAGATGAAACCAGATGCAGAGGTTCTCAGATTCCTCAGAGCGAGCTCTGAGAGCCAAACAAGAAAACAGAGAAGGTGTTCCGTTGCTGTTAGAGAAGCTGCATTTGAAGATGTCTTTAAAGGACCTTTACATATTCAATGCCAGTCCAAATATTGCAGATACTTCACTTCAGCAAAATAACACAATATAGTAGCCCATAATAGAAGTGAGTTACCAGCACAACTGGCAATTTTCTGACATTAAGTAAGAAATTTAAAAAAAGGAAAGAAAGGAAGGAAGGAAGGAAGGAAGGAAGGAAGGAAGGAAGGAAAAAAGAAAGAAAGCAGAGAAGGACAGGGAGGCAACAGAAGTGCACCAGAGGAGGCACCGCTGCAAGAACTTGGTGCTCTTGGGGATGTGGTGCAGAGGTGTGAGTCCCAGGAGTCAGGAGCCCTAGCTCTGGCCCTGTCAATGGTCTGAGGTAAGTGGCTCTAATCCATGCAACGGGTGTAAGTTCCGTGATCTGGAAAAGACAAGCCTCTGAGGTGCTGTAAAGAGGCTTCATGTTCTAATTGGCTTCAAATCCACTGGTTGTGCTATAGAAGACCCCAGAGACGACCACAGTGGTATTTTAGGAAGGATCTAAGGGTGCTCAGGGTCTCACTACTAGATCAGACTCATAGTAATCCACCTGTTTTTAGCCTCCCAAGAACAGGGATTATAGTTGCATGCCACCTCACCTAGTCAGCGTGTCCCAGGGGGCAGGGCCAACACAGCAGGTCCAGGGACTGAATCAAATCCCTGGCTCCGGTGCCTGCTTATAGGTGCTTTAATCCACTGCACTATTTTTTTTGTTGTTGTTTTTTCAATTCTTTTATTGTTTAAATTTAACAAGGGTTATATTACATATTTTCATCATCGGATCAGTTTAGATTAATACATATAGGTATATAAGATTGATCAAACAACTAAACATTAACCTTTCTAAATCCACATTACTTTTTTTTTTCTTTTCCCCCTTTTTTTCTTTGAAAGTTGACATATTGCATATTGTCCTCACAATCATTCTATAGAGTGCAGTGTGTGGGCATGAC
>PVJA010029724.1:0-25000 GCA_004027025.1 Myocastor coypus
GGGACTGCTAGAGTTTGAGACTTGATCCATGATCCCTGGGATTATAGGTTTTAGTACTGATGGGATTATGGGTGGAAGTACTTCCGGGATTATGGGTGTAGTCTAGGGCGGGAGCTAAGGTGGAGAGCCTGAATGTAATACAAAGGGAGACAGAGAGACAGACTGGAGCTCTAGCTGTTGCTATTGCTCTGCTGCCGTGTTGGATGGCTACCTCTGCCACCATTTTGTTGCTGTTCCGCCGCCATGAACTGGATGCTCTCCGCTCTGTTCCACTCAGCCTTGGGCCAGCCGAATATGGACTGAAACCTCCACAAACTGTGAGCTAAATAAACCTTTCCTTCCTTCATTTTGAGTGTTGGGTATTTGTTCCAGCAACGAGCAAAAAGTAACTAATACACTGACCCTCATATCAACCACCTACCCTCTCTCACTTGCAGTTTCCCATTTTATAATTTCTGAAACTATGTCACGCGTGCACGCGCACGTGCGCGCACACACACACACACACACACACACACACACACAAAACCCACTTTGCACTGAAATCAGTCCCCAAGCTTACTTTGAAAACATTTAAATTTGGGGAGCACTCACTATACTTGGGATAATGCACTATACTATTGGACTTTATATTATCAATACTTTGGAAAAATGTAAGAGCAAGTTATAAGTGTGTATATTGATTAAATAGAAATTAGAACTCAAATACTCCTTAGTGTTCCAAAATAATTGTACTGATTAGGATTCTTCTTGGTGTTATATAGGTTTTCTTTTCAATACAGATTTCCTTTTAATTTTTAGCCAGCTTATAAATCAAAATAATATCTTGTTTCATGTTTCACATCCTTAGTCATTTCTTTCTGTTTCAAATAAGTATTGTTATCATATAATAAGTGTCTTAGTTACTTTTTGCTCGTTGCTGTAACAAATACCCAACACTCAAAATGAAGGAAGGAAAGGTTTATTTAGCTCACAGTTTGTGGAGGTTTCAGTCCATATTCGGCTGGCCCAAGGCTGAGTGGAGCAGGGCGGAGAGCATCCAGTTCATGGCGGCGGAACAGCAACAAAATGGTGGCAGAGGTAGCCATCCAACACGGCAGCAGAGCAACAGCAACAGCTAGAGCTCTAGTCTGTCTCTGTCTCTCTTTATATTACATTCAGGCTCTCTGCCTTAGCTCCCGCCCTAGGCTACACCCATAATCCCAGAAGTACTTCCACCCATAATCCCATCAGTACTAAAACCTATAATCCCAGGGATCATAGATCAAGCCTCAAACTCTAGAAGTCCCCGCCCAGTGACTCCATGAGGCTTTGGGGGACAACTAGACATAAACCATAATAATAAGTATGTCAAATATAATAAGTATTATATAATAAATATGTTGAATTAACTAAATCTACCGTTAATATTTCTTGTTCTAATTACCTATATTTCTCTCTTCTTCTTGGATCCCAGAAGTTAGATAGAATTCATCAGTTCTCTAACACTCCTATATCCTATAGTCAAAATAGTGTCCACTTGTATTTTCACTTTTGTTACAGACATGATAGATATTATTTTCTAATACCTTACTGCTTTATTAAGCAGACACATTCAAGGTACATTATGATACTGTATCTTTCTCCTTTTTCCAATGTGTCATGTAGCAGACATTGGCAAGATGGAAGCTTGAACATTTATCCATAAGACAGTTCATTGCTTTAATATTGCACCCTTTAATATACAGTTTTAGTTTTCACATATAATGGAATTTTATGCAGACATGTGTCCTAATTGAAGAGATCTTTTTATATTAGATAGCTCATTTTTCAAACTTTTGATTTAGAAACAAAAGAAATGAAGATCACTGATAATTTCCTAGCTGCAAGGTGAGAGGTGGTTAAAAGTGCATGATACCATTTTTAGTTTTACCTAAGATAAGCCATGAATGTTGACTTTTGTGTGTGAGGGAACCCCATGTTGAGTGTCTCTTCCTGTGTAGGGTCATTGTGGCCCACCCACAGGTAGAGAACAACAGTCCCCTCTCTAAGTTGCCATACCACACTCATCATCTTGATCATTCTCCTTCTTGATTGCTGGTTTCAATTGAGATTTAGTCCAACTTTTTTATTATAAAATCTCAATTTTCATCTCGGAATAGGAAGTTATTTTTTGACAGCAAATTGGAAAATGTCAGAATAAATGTAAAGAGTTAGAAAACCACTTTTCAATAAATGTCTAAATTTTTAAAGCAAAATTTCTACAACAATAAATCCATGATAAATGCACTTAAAGCACTCTGAGGAAGTACTGGGTAGATTTATTTTGTTATTCTCCAATGTGCTCCTTTTCCCAAGAAAAATGATTAGCTATAAATTTAACCATAATCTAATTCAATTACACCTAAAACCCTAACAATTTGCTATGAAGCTTTAAATATTATGCCTTTGACATTGCCAGTATTAGCTTTTAAAAAATCCATTTTGCCTTCTTTGTGACATTGCTTTATTCTAGGCCAATTACAAATAGTGCAGCCTCAACACATTTTTAAAAGCTTAAACATACTATGAAGTGATGCAGAACAGAAATTAAAATTCATGTATTAATTTTCCTTTGTGGTTCCATAACTATGTACTTTTACCTAGTATGCAACTGAGACCTTGATATGAATAATTTTGAAATATTTCTTTCTATTTAATGACTCTTTGTTCCCTATTTAATGACTCTTCCTTAGGCTGAGGCAATAATATTGAAAGTCAAATGTTCATTGTATGTTAGAATATTTTTATACAACCGGCAGGGTCAATTTCGACTGGTATGGTAAATTCAGTGACACACTTCCTCCCACAATCTCTGGGAAATGGTTAGAACATAGATAATATTCAAAGACAATGTAGCATAAAAAATGGAAAGTCAAGTTGTCTGCTACTCTGAGAAACACTGTTCACTCTTTGGAGCCCATCCCTGAGTGTTGGTGTGTAGAGCTCTCTCCCAGCATGCCTCTTCCCTTGCCTTTATCTGGTCTATAAAGGTAGAACAGCTTTGTGAAAGGTGCCACCAAGACCTCTACTGGCCCCACCCTCTTTTTGAAGCTGATTGGTGAGGCCAAAAAATTTTAGAATGGAGATCACATTAACTTTCATTCTCTGGATACTTTTGACCACTTGTTAGCCCTATTGAAATGAATACAATACATAGAATTAATTTTCTCTTTCTGTTGCTGATACCGGTTTCCTTTATGGTGAATATCCCTACACCTTGATAGGAAACGTCTGTCTTCCCACACTGTGTGGCTTTCAAGGAACTAAGCTTTCCCCCAGGCAGCTACTCATAGGTAGAATGTGGTCTTGATCCCATTAATCATATTGCCCAACAGCCCTCACCCAGGATGAGTGGATAAGAAGTAGGCATATCACCAAGAGGAGGTCAATGAGAGTTCTCTCCACCCTGGATATTTCTCCTAAAAGCTTGCCTTGGAACAAGGCTGCAGTGTTATTACAGTTGAACCTCAGGGTACAAGGAACCACCACATACACCACAGAGAAAAATCATATCTGAGATTGAAGTTCAGACTTTATATTATTTTAGCCTCCAGACCAAACTCAGTCTAGAGTTGGCTAACTTTTGCTCAGATAGGGTCACAACTAGATGTCTCTTAAACGTTTAACCTACTTGAATTATGTAAATCTCTGACCTAACTGGACAGGGCTGTTCTCTCTCCTTGGCTTTGAGCAAACAAAGTTTAAACTGAAACGCAGCAGGTTTCTATAATTGACCATATCCAATTTTGCACAGGACAAGTAGAGCAGGTTTTTGAAAATATTATTTTATTCATGTTATTTTCCTTTTCAAATTTGAATTTCTCTTATTGCCATTGGGATTCACTCTTCCTGTCACACTTCCCCATCACAGCTATCACCTCCCATCTCTCCCCTCCTGTCTCCTCTTCACTTTCCTCCACACATGTCTTGCTTCAGGACCATCTGGCTGCTGCACTTGTGTGTAGGGCTCCTCTCACCTGGAAGATGTTAACACAACTACCACTCCACCACTAAGTGTATCCTTCTTGACACGACCCAAAATAACTGCACTTGTGATAACAGTTGTCAGACTCCAAATTTATAA
This sequence comes from Myocastor coypus, assembly GCA_004027025.1. NCBI lineage: Eukaryota > Metazoa > Chordata > Mammalia > Rodentia > Myocastoridae > Myocastor > Myocastor coypus. The sequence goes on from PVJA010029724.1 coordinate 4,106, forward strand.
AGAAGACATTGACTTCTTAACCACATATGAAAAAGATGACCATGAGCTGGTGGAGACTGTAGTTTGATCACAGGGACGACTTCACAATGTACATACAGACGAAGACACCATGACACATCTTAAATATGTACAGATTTGTTTGTCCAACATACTGGAATTGTCAGTGCAATCTGTAGATCACTCCTTCAAGACAAAATTTGCTTTACTTTTTTTTCATTTACCTATTCAAATCTATTTGCCCTGGTAAAACTAAAGTGTGGAGCAGAAGAAAACCTTGCTACTTGCCATAGACCTTTGGGTGTCAAAATAAAGACCAAGCCATAGATATGACATTTGAACCGATGAATGCTTTTTTGTTGTTGTTGTCCTTTTCCTTTTTTTTTTTTTTGTTTTTTGTTTTTTGTTTTTTCTGTTTGCTTTTGTTTGTTTTTGTGGCACCAGGGATTGAACTTGGGACCTTGCACTTGCCAGGCAGGTGCTTATGCCACTGAGCTATATCCCTGGCCCCTGAACTGACAAAGGTTAAAGCAGTAGCTGTTGAATTTCTTACTAAGGAATATTCATGCAGATTTCATTCCTTTGCACAGGATTGCTTTCTGCCTAGCCTATCATCAAGATCTCAAATGCATTCTACCCTCCTCCCCAGCCCCACGCTGTTTCATTGTTTCACTAGTAGGTGTCCTGTCATAAAGTGCTTATCCAGCTTGAGACAAATTCTGGTGTAGAGTTTGAAAAAAATTGAAGCCATCCTCTCTTAGATGGGCTCTTCCCAATTTTTTATAGTTATTTTTTTTTTATTTTAAAGAGAATTTTGAAAATACAACAAAAACTGAGATGTATTTAAAAACTATTCAACTATTTACATGTCTGTCAGCTACTCTTTCATAGTATGTATGTTTTTCTGTATTTTTCTCTAGCTATATTTTCTATATTTACATATGTGTATAGATCATAAACATGTCTTCTAGATTTATATTTTCTCCTAATGTCACACTTCTTTCTTTAACAGTGCCTCTTCATCTACTCATCTCATCTGTGGTCTTTTTAATTCCAGAATTCTTGTGTTCACATTTATTTTCTTTGTTTTTTGCTTTTATTTTGTATGTCTTTGGTACAAGGTCTCACTACACAGCTCAGACCTGTAGTGATCGTCCTGTTTTCAGCCTCCCCAGTGCTCTGATAATAGGCTGCACCACCATACCCTGTCTTGAGTTCACATTTGGACATTTGGTTTTGTTTACTATGCCAGCAGTGCATAGTAAACACTTTCATTCAAAGTATACAAATGCACAAGAATTTAAAGGCAGGCTTGTGATGGCCATCTGCCAAGCTGGCTAGGCACCATGTGAAAGTGTCGTCTGCACACTGGAGATTCAAAGGATGCAGTCAATAGCCCAGGGCTCACTGAAGCATCTCCTGCAGGTTCTTGTATCAGGAAGCAGAAGGATCTATGCTGGAAGCCAAGAGGAGATAGCCAAGATGAAAGGCAAGACTGCAACTTTTCAAGAGAAAACAGAAGTGATACTTTCTTCTTTGAGTGATTATTACTAAAATTGACACAATCGCGTATTTGGCAAATTGTCCTATTCTCGTAATTTATTGGTCTGCTTCTTTTGTCAGTTTTTTGTCCTTTTCTTAAGCAGGTCATACCCAGAAGTTTTCTATTTTAAGTTAAACAAAATTCCAATACATCCAGTCTTTAGGAGTCCATTTCTCCTGTTTCTGTTCCTCTGTTGCTTATAACTTGAGGTTGTTATCCTTCATGTGTTTGGAGTTCTTTGTGAAGTCCTACCTGAATTTTATTTGATGTAGTCTTATTGTTTACTAGTGTTGTATCTATGCCTCTACATGCAAAAACCTCTTAAGAAATTTGCCTCCACTTCTACCAGTAGTAGAAGATGTATTTATCAATTTACCTTTAATATCAGCCACAGTATGCTGAGTGGAAAACAGCTCACAATTTTTAATTCCTTTCCCTCCTGTCTGTTTTCCTTTTCCTTCCCCATCAGTCCCCCTTCTCATTCTTCAGCATGTTGGCTCAGAGGACAAGGCATCCAGTACGTGGACCTTTGGGGGACATGTGCAAATCATTTCTGCAGCACTATGTATGTATCAAGTAAAATTGCCTGAGCTGCAGTAAGAGGAAACATCAGATCCCCTGGCTTAAAGACAAGTGAGACTTAGTATGTTGAAGAATCAGTTATAAGAGATAGCAGCAGCGTCCAGACAATTTAACTGATGATTCAAGGTAATTCTTTTTCTCTTCTACTAGAAACCTGCATTGCCTTATTTAGCTTCCTGTGGGGGTTTCAAGCAGCATCAGTAGTTTCTAAATAGAACACACAAACACAAAGTATGATTTTTTTTTTGTCTTTTTTGAGACAAGGTCTCACTATGCAGTACAGGCTGGCCTTGAGCTCACTTTTGTAGCCCAGGCTGGTCTCGAACTCACACTGATTCTCCTGCCTCAGCCTCCAAGTGCTGGGATTATAAGTGTATGCCACCACATCTGGGAAAAGTGTGAAATTTAAGAAGAGCTATCTTTCAGCCTTGTAAAAACAACTTTTTTTTTTTCCATTTTTTTTTCCCCAGAACTTTTCTGGAAGTGCTTTCGTATCATTTATGAGAATTGAGTCACATGTCAATTTCTAAACAAATCATTAAAAAGAGAAATTCTAAAACAGTGCTTATATTATTCAAGTCCATGGCTCTGAGGTGGGTGGCTAATTATCTGAAAGAAACAGGGCTCTGACAGACAGAAAGAGAAAATGAGGGATGGGAAGGTACTGCCATTTCTTTTGCTACATTCTTCCCAACTTTCCTGCAAGTCAGCGAACTTTTGTTGTACATCCTTCTTTAAGGTTTTCTTTTTAACTCTACTATACCATAAGCATACATTTATATTTATATAATGACCATGTACAATTTTAGTATGTGGAACTTCCAAAATTTGTCAGTGTAATATCCTATTAATTATAATAACAATTAATTAAATAATAATTGATAGACATTTGATTGCCCTCTGCCACAGAAATTATAAAACTCAGACATATGAAGGCAATAATGTTGACTAGAGAAATGATAGGTTGTATAGATATCTTAGTTACTTTTTACTCATTGCTGGAACAAATACCCGACACTCCAAATGAAGGAAGGAAAGGTTTGTTTAGCTCACAGCTACTGGAAGTTTCAGTCCATATTCGGCTGGCCCAAGGCTGAGTGGAACAAGGCAGAGAGCACAGAGAGCATCCAGTTCATGGCAGCGGAACAGCAACAAAATGATGACAGAGGCAGCCAACCAACTAGGGCAGCAGAGCAACAGTGTGAGTCTGTCTCTGTCTCTCTTTAAATTACATCAGGCTATCTGCCTTAGCCTATCAGCCTCAAGCCACACCCATAGTGTAAGCATTTCTCAGACCATAATCCCAACAGTAGTAAAACATAATCCCAGTGGATTTTCACTCAAGTCTAGAAGTCGCCGCCCATGATTGCATGAGGCTTTGGGGGGACAATTAGGCATAAACCATAACAATAGATAAACAGAGTAAGGTATGAGTAGGTACATAGATAATAAGTAGACAGATAAATTGCCAGAGGCATAGTTTTCTAAAATTGTTAACTCTATACTTCTTGAGACTTTGCCTCTAGAAAACCTCAAGAGAGGAATTAATTGTATAAAATGCTGGATACTTATTCTTCTTAGACAAAATTAGCTATGTCCCATGTATTTTGCTATGTGCTACTAAGCATTTTCCTTACTTAATGAGTTTGAGCTATAGTTTTGATTTCCTCTTTCATGTAAAATATGTAGATTTATGCTACTGTATGTTAGACTTTTTTCTATTTACATTTTAGTTTTATCACAGGAAGTAGAGAGGCAGAGAAAATGACTCACAGGATTTGTGCTCTGAATATTTGATGGATATTTCCTTTGTGACCTAATACAATTAATTTTGAAATTATGAATTGATACAGTAAAAGGATTCATTTTTCCAAGTGTGTAAATGTTTAATTAAGCCTATCAGATTACCTTTAATTTGTATGGAAATGAGCTCTTTTGAGGAGGTTAAAATGGCCCAATACAGGTGCTGAGTGCTTGCTTATAAAAACTACTACCCTAGCTTCATGGCAAAGGGAATCCTAGTGTAGGAGAAAGACTGCAGGAAAGACACCTACACATTTGTCACAGGTGCTAGTGACCCTGGTCACAAGTGGAAGAAGCTTAGCATCCATGTAGCCGGATTTCTTGGAATCTTTACCATGGTTTTGTGCCAAGAAAAGGACTGTGCTAGCAATGCCTTCTCTTCCAGACCCCAGGCCATTGACAGATTGAGAGTAGAGCTAAGTGGATGACCATGGTACCCCCAAGGCACATAGGCAAGCTGATTCCCTAACTGGCCAATCTGTGGAGTTAGCGGGAGCTATGCATGTGATCAGCTCAGCCTGCCACTGTAATTTGCGCAAACTGCCTCTTAGTTGCTGCCTTAATTACCCCCAGTCACTGTCCTACCCTGCTCAACTGTTACTCTAAGGCAAATTGCTGCCCTGATCACCCCAGCTGGAGTAATAATTCGGTGTGTCACAGTTGCCCAGAACTTTAATCAGCCAAAACCTCTCAGTTGGCCCTTTGTGCTGAGCCTCAGTCTGCATTTGAATTATAAACTGCTGGCAGATATGTTCATCAATTTAGCCACTGCTGGGTCCATGGGCTTGCACCACTGCTAAGGAAAGACTCGCTCTATGTGATATTTGTCCTATATGTCAGCTTTATTGGATTAAGAAAAACCTAACAAACCAGTAAATCATACAGCTGAATGTGTTGCAATGGGTTATGGAACTGTGGCCTTTGGTGCTGCACACAGTCCCTCACCCATTTCTCTCTGGTACTGCTACTTTACTTTTATTCACCCTCAACAAAGGAACTCTACTCTGCCTTGCCCTTCTTCCATGAGGAATGTGCCTTAGACTCTGCTGACCATGTACTGAACCTCCCACATCTACAAGGTAAGTCAAACCTTTTTCTCTTGAAATTGTGGGTTTGGGGATTGAGTCTGAGAGACAGAAAAAGTCCCGTACAGACCATGTTCTATACAGTATTCCTCTCCCCACCTTTACTATTGCTGTTGTTCTCTATAGTAGGTGCCACACGCACAATGCTATGTACACCACACCTGGCACTGTGCCACACGGACCCTAGAGACAAACTCATTATCCCCACTGCCACACCTACCACCCAAGCCCATTGATTACAGTCAAATAATGTCTAAGAAGTCTATTGTATGGCACTGACCTACAAGCAAAGACAATGGTGCACAAAGCACAACACCGAAGACACATTTTTCAGGAGATTATGAAAACCTCTTTATAGATTGAGAGAGGTAACTGATTCATTAGTTATTAAAGTCTCAATGTAGGATGATGTATTCAGCTTTCCTTTACTGTGACAAAATAGCTGAGAAAATTACTTAGAAATGGAAAGGTTTAGCCTGCTCTATGGTGGCGCAGGTTGAATCTGAACTGCTTGACCCTGTTTGTCTTTGGGCTGTGGGTAGACAGCATACAATGCTGAGAGCAACAAAGCAGGGGAAACACTTACATTGTAATGCTGAGAATCATACAATGAGGAGAAAAGACTTCAGGTCCCCCAATATTCTCTTTAAGAGCATGCCCACAATGACCACAGTTCCCTCCCTTAGGCCCAGGTGCCCTAAAATTTCCCTACCTGGTGGTCATGCAAAAGCCAGCAATCAAACCTTTAGCATATGCGAATTTGGAGACACACAAAACAGGAATGCACTAGATCACAAGAAATAAGAAAAAAGGGACATGATGCTTCTAAAAAACACAATGAGTCTATCAGTAGACCTTAAAGAAAAAATATGATTAAATAAATGATAAACATTCTTAAAAAATCATTACAAAGAAATTGAATGAAATTCAGGAGAATACAGATGGACAATTCAATAAAAGAAAGAAAATAATTCTGTAGATGTAGTGACCTACACTTGTAATCCCAGCACTGTAGGATGCTGATACAAGAGAATCATAAATTCAAACCCAATCTGGGCAATTATAGTCATTTAGTGAGGCTTGTTTCAAAACAAGAAAATGCAAAGGAATCAATATGTAGCTCAGTGCAATGACCTGAGTTCAATTCCAGTACCAAGAAGGAGAACAGATGAGAGGACAGAAGAGAAGAGAGGAGAGAGAGTGGAGGAGAGGGGAGACAAAGGGAGGAGAGAGGAGGGGAGAGGAAAGGAGGAATAAGGAGAAGGACGGAGAGGAGAAAGAATTCCTGCTATGAATCATATAGATTCAGGAAAAACAGAGATTCTGAAAAATAACCAGACAGAAATGTTAGAAATGAAGAACTCAGCCAAATTAAAAAAAAATAATAAGAAGAAGAATAGGCTAAATTAAGTAGAAGAAATAATACATTATACCAGGGACTGAGGAGATAGTTCCGTGGCACAAATGCCTGTCTGGCAAGTGCAAGGTCATGAATATGAACCCTGGTCCAGAAAAAAAAAAAAAAAAGAATTTTTTTTTTTTTTTTGGTCTTTTTGAGACAGGGTCTCGCTATGCAGTTGAGGCTGGCCTTGAGCTCACTTTTGTAGCCCAGGCTGGTCTCGAACTCGCACCAATCCTCCTGCCTCATCCTACCAGAGTGTTGGGATTACAGGCGTGAGCCACTACGCCCAGCAAAAAAGAATATATTATACCTTGAAGGAAGAACTTGATATATCTCACTGAAGCAAAAAGAGAAAAAGAAAAAAAAAAAAAAAAAAAAACAGGCAGCAATCCCCTGAGTGTATAAATAAAAGCATGCAGTCATTTGGTGGTTCTTTCTCTCCTCCACCTGACCTCAGCTTTCTGCATCTTGACCTTGTTTTTCTTCATCTTTCACTGTCCTCCCCCTCCAGATGTTAAAGAACATACACTGCAAACTTTTTATTTCTAATTTTTAAATTTTATGAGTCTTTTTTACTGGATTAGTTAAGATAAAAATTTGTTGGTCACTATATATATATATATATGTTAAAATAGCACTTAATTGATCCTTTGTATTATTCATTCACCATTTGTTCTTATTTCCTCTTTTAACTGTGCGTTTGATTAGTGTTCTTTTTTTAATTTTTAAAAATCTTGCGAGCCGGGCGTGGTGGCTCACGCCTGTAATCCCAGCACTCGGGAGGCTGAGGCAGGACTATTGGTGTGAGTTCAAGACCAGCCTGGGTTACAAAAGTGAGCTCAAGGCCAGGCTCAACTGCATAGCGAGACCCTGTCTCAAAAAGACAAAAGAAAAAAAAAATAAATAAAAATAAATAAATAAATAAAATAAAATAAAATAAAAATAAAAATCTTATTTATTTATTTATTTATCTGATATGAATCCTCCTGTTTCAGTCTTCTCAGTGCTGGGATTACAGGTGTGTACCAGCTCTTTTGTTGATTTCCAGTTTATGTCACTGCCCTCAAAAATGATACAGAATATTATTTCAATTTATTAAGTCTTGTTTTATGGCCTAATCTAAGATCTATGCTAGAGTATATTCCACATGATGATTTTAAAAAGTGGTTCTGCAACTGTTGGAACTGAGGATACGGGCAACCGGTTTGCCTTTGTGGAAGTCCCTGGGCTCTTTGAACCCAGAATCCCACCACACTATAGGTGTTGTCTGTCTTATTATGTTGAGTCCTGGAATGCTGCTGCCTCAGGACTCAGAGCCTAGGAAGAATAGCTCTTTGCCGGGGAGTTGACAGGTTGCTGGCTTTGGCCATCTTGGAAAGCTTGCTGGCTACCTTGGGGGGTTATAACCATTTGTGCACATAATGGAAATGAAAATGGAATGTAGGTTGTATTTAAGTAAAAGGAAAAGAAAAAGATACATATATTTCTCTCTCGCGCTGTCTCATATATATATATATATATATATATATATATATATATATATATATATGACAGATAGAAATATAAAGTCTATCCCCAAAACAATGAAATGAGTTGTTATTTTGCAATTTTTATTCAATATTAATTCATTTTTCTGCCCCTCTTTTGTGCATCTTTGCAGATTGGTGGTATATTTTATTCTAAAATTTGACTATTTTCTATTTTCTTTATTTTGTTTTTCTCTGGTCTTCATATTTTTATATGCTTTGGTAATGGACTTTTTCTTTATTTCAATTCTAAACGTAAAACACCCCTTATTTATGTTTTAGAAAATAGGCCTGCTGGCCTGAAATATTGAAATAACACATCTGTGGGTTATAAACAATACATTCTCAGACTTTTATTTTTTTTATTTCTTCTTTTGATTTCTTACACTAGGGAGACCATACTATATTTAAATATGTAGGCCTGGCTTATTTCACTTAGCATATGTTCAAGATACATCCACTTATATATGAAGTCTTCTAGTTTATCATTCTTTATAGCTAAGTAATATTCCATTGTATGAAAGAAGTGGGCATCTGAGATGAACACACACCTCTCAGATAAAGAAAGTCAACAAGCCTATAAATACATGAAGAAATATCCCATTTTGTAAAGGTTTAAAGAAAGTTAAAACTCTCTTGACGACTGCTTTTCATTTATATTTATGTTCTTTTCTTTTAAAGTTTTTCTGTAATATGAAGTCTATTACATTAAATCCCTTTTTTAAATCAATGATAGTTGTTCATACATCCTTCCAATGCTATATATTTCATCTAGATATTAAAGCATGTTATAGAACTTTATGTAACATCTTATAAATTACAATCATTTTCTCATTTTTAAGACTATCTAAAACATTTTATTGGTTTATCTAAAGAATCAATTCTTAGATCAGTTATATTTTCTTGTACCTTTTAATGTATTTGGCTGTTGCAGAACCTCACTATGCAGCTTGGACTCATGATGATTCTCTTATTTTTAACCCCTTTAAGGCTGAGATTACAGTCATGTACCACTACCCCTGGACTCTGGCTGGCTGATCCCCAGAATGGGTTTGGTGAATCATATGGTGCCAGGGCACTAACTATGGTCCCTGAGCTTGCCTAAGTTTGCCTAAGCAGGCACTTTAGTCCAGTGAACTACCTGGCTAGCCCTTTGTATTGTTTTGTAATCAGCTTGTTTTTCCTTTTATGTTTAATAATTAATAATGCCTTTAGAGAGAGATTATTTCTTCTGATCCATGACATCATGATTTTTTTCTTGTCTTGTTAAAAAAGATAAAGCAGTGTTTGTACATGACACTACTCTGTAGCTGTCTTTGTTTAGGACTACTTTAAAACATGTTTGCTTATCATTTATGTTTATCTCACATCGATTTCACCAGGCTTATATGAATATCTGGAAAAGTAATACCTGAGCATTTTTGTTTTGTTTCGGTTTTGGTTTCAAGGTCTCACTAAGCAGCTGTAACTCATAGTGATACTCTTCTTTCTTGTTTCCTGTCTCCCATGTGCTGGAATTATGGGCATGCACCAACATACCTGGACTCCACTGTCAGCTCAGCAGGGCCCATGAGCAGGGCCAGTGCAGCAGGAGGGGCCAGGAATCGAACCCTGGCCCCTGTGCTTCCCTAAAAGCAAGCACTTAATCCACTGAGCTATACCGCTGGACCTCTGGGCATTGGTTTTGATGCTTGCACTATTAGACAAGGAGACTTCAAGCTGAATTCAGCAGTTTTGATGTGCTTGCCGTATCTGGGGTTTTTTGCATGATCTGTTGAGGTTGGGTTTATTCAGTCAAGCTCTGTGAATGGAACACCTCCAGGCATGGAGATATTTGTTTCACTGGTTATGAAACTTTGGAAGACCAAGCACTGTTTACTCAAAGCTGTTTACCACTCACCCTCTGTTGGTCAGTCTGTGACACCTTCGCATATAGGTGTCTTTTCTAAGAAGCTTTTCATGAAGTGACAGCTGCCTGACTAAAGTTCACAGCCTGAGGCAACCATCTGCCTGAACTTGGTATTTCTACTCACGCTAACTATTTTCCAAGACATTCTCAAATAGTCTTTGCATATGTAGCATTACTATCCTCTGAATATTCAAGTCACAATCCAGAAGGATTACTTAATCCAATATTAAATACAAAGGTACTCTTTCAGCAAGGATTTTAAACAGAGTTTAATAGAACATACTGGCCTCAAACAATAGTGTAAGATGAGACTGCTTTTAAAATGAAGCTCCAGAGAGTATTTGGACCTGAAGAATAGGCTCACAATAACCATCATCTCAGGAATAATGCTGATTGTTGCAGAACCTGATGGAAGCACCGTCACAGCGCAGGGTGATCCATCCTTAGACAGCAACAGAGTAGCAGTATCTGGCAGTGGGTATACAAGGCCACCTCGGAGGAATCAGCTCACTGCAGACATAGATAGGAATATCCCAGGAGAAGTACAATAAATAATGAAAAGCAAAGTTAATTAAGCATCCTGGAATTTAGTAAAAGATTTAGTAGAGACTGAATAGAGAAGGACTGTCAATAATCCACATCTAATAGGCTTAAAGTTAAGGGCCACTTAATGTCTGCAGATAAAATAGATGTCATAGATCAAAGTCAGACACGACACTCTACTTGCTCCCAGCCTTGTACTCTCAGGGCACTGTACTTCTCCAAAACTGTGTTGTCCTGTAGCTACTCATCATTTGTGGCTATTTGGGTAAAAATGGATTAAGGTGAAAGATAGTTTAAATTGTAACGATTCAGTCTCTTTAGCCTCATTCTAAAGACTCAATAGCTACATGTTGTTAGAGGCTTCCACCTTATGGATAGCACAGAATGAAGATTTCCACAACACACAAAGTTTTATTGTCAAGCATAGCCACGTTACATGAAGACTGGAAGGCCATCTACTGAGGTGGATATGGAGGAATTTTCATTCATTCATTTATTTATTTATTTATTTATTTATTTATTTATTTATTTATTTATTTATGTGGTACAGGGTCTCACTACACAGCTTGAACTACATAGTGATCCTTCTGTCTCAGCCTTCCCAGCTCTGGGATTACAGGTGTGCATTGCTACATCTGGTTTTGGTGGTTGGCACGGTATGTCTGGGATTCTTGGCAAGCATGGTATGTGGGACCATGGAGTACACCCAGGTCCTTGTGCTTTCCAGGCAGGCATTTAGGCCACCAAGCTATCTCCTCAGCTCAATGTTTTATCTTTAAATGTTGCAGTATATATCTCGTGAAAATAATGACGTTCTCCTACCAAGGTAAAATAATACTACAACTCATAAGAAAAATGAATTTATAGTTTGCTTTTAAACATAGGAGTCAGCTCATGCCACACTATAATGATTATTATAACTATAGTATTGAAAACTAAGCTAATACTTTTCAACATCTAATTCTTTCAAAATGAATCTGCTTACATTCATATGTATGAATACAGTTCTAATGTAGGAACAGCAAAGGCTGATCTATAAAATCATTGTAGATCATAATGGAGATACTTGCCTACCACATATCAAACATTTAGAGATGGCAAATAAATACATGAAAAATATTCAACATCACTGGTCATTTAATAGATGCAAATTAAAACAACACTGAGTTTTCATCTCACCCCAGAAAGAATGGATATCATCAAAAAGTCAACAATTAGCAAATCTTGTAGGGGTTGTGGGGAAAAAAAGAATCCTTCTTCACTGATGGTGGGAGTTTGAACTGGTACAACCACAATGGAAATCAGTATGGAGATTCTTCACAAAAGCAGAATTCAAAGCCCCATTCAACTTATCTATTCTCCTCCTAGGAATGAATTGGAAACATCACACCACAGTGATTTATGTGCACCCATGTTTATAGCAGTGCAACTTGCCATAACTAAATATTGGAAACAACCAAAATGTCCATCACGTAAGTGATACATAAAAAGTCATGGTGTTGTTATACAATGGAGTATTACCTAGTTATAAATACAGATAAACTCAAGGCTTTTATCAGTAAATTTGTGCAACTAGAGACCATCCTGATAAGTGAAATAAATCAGACCTGCATGTACAACCATTATATTGTCTTGCTAGGGTAAGAACTTGAAAGACTAAATAAAATCTGGAAGATAAAATAGATATTGGAAAGAGAAAGAATCTATTCAATGGGAAGGAAAAATTGGGATGAGAAAAAGGACAAATAAAAGAAGAAAATATAGAGCCTGGGAGATAGTCAAGTAGGATAAGCACCTGCCTGGGAAGTGCAGGGTCCTGAATTCAATCCCTAGTACCATAAGAAAGAATGGATATATATATATATATATATATATATATATATATATATATATATATATACATATATAGCATAGCTTGAATAATTGTCCTGCTGTTTTCTGCTGGTCTATTGAAAGGAGCAACCAATGCTTACTTTTTTTCTTTTTTCCAATAATTTAATCTGGTAATCTAAACAACTAATTTAGAGATAATAGTATGTAATATAACAACTATTGTCAAGGGGCCAAAGAAATAGCTAGCAAGTACAACGTCCCAAGTTCAATCCCTGGTACCACAGAAACAACCCCTGACCAATTCCTATTATTTTGTTTAGTGAAATTCTGTGCTGTTTCTAGTGTTTTACTTTTCTTTTACAATTTTGTATCCTTTTTAAAAAATCTAAAACAAACTTTTAACTCTATAGACAGGATGACTGCCACCCTAAAAATAGTAACCTTCATATGCGTTTTAAAGATCAGCCTTGCTGTTCCTACATTAGAACTGTATTCACACATCTGAATGCAAGCAGATTCATTTTGAAAGAATTAGAAGTTGAAAAATATTAGCTTAGTGTTCAATACTAAAGTTATAATAATCAATATAGTGTGGCATGAGCTGGCTCCTATATTTAAAAGCTCACTGTAATATCTATCAAATAAAAACAAGAAGTAACAAATGAATTTTTAAAGTTTGTTCATTTTAATGGCTTCAGTCAAAGTAGTCCATCCATGTAAAATAGGTTTGCATAGATATGTTTGTAATATGTGAATGACAAAGTCATCCTAGACTCCAGAACTGCCGTCTTGTGGACATTTCCCCAACACTGCAATTGTCACAGATTGTGTGTGGCACAGCCAGACTGAATTCTTTGATATATAAAGAAGACACCTAACATTTTCCCTGAAACAGACTGTCCTGTTTCACCTGTCCATCCTAGCACGTGAGGTTTTACAATTCCGCAGTATTTTAAGAAAAATGCTAAAAGTATTTATTTATCATCACATAAAAGCAAGCCAAATGCATTTAATACCTACTAAAGTCTTCGATATGACATACCATTAACTTCATGAAAAATGTTAATACAATTTTCTATACTGTGTGTTTATTAATTGTATTCATATTTAGAAGCTTATTTATTGCCAGAACCAAAAAGGTTAACATGATTGTCACAAAGCACATGTACATTTACTTAGAGATAGTCAGATATGCCTGATAAAGAACAGATTCACTCTGCAGGAAATGCCATCCAAACTTTATCTCTGCTCCCCTGTCTTTATCATTTGGGGGGTATGCAAAGAAAATACACAAAACACTAACACATGTAAAACCTCCTTGCCTTTTGTGTCTGCCTGGTCCAGCTGTTTGTTCAGAACAAGACACTCTAGAAGGAGCCCACAGCACCTGAAAGCCCCAGAAACAGGCTCATTCACATATAGATACAAAGCCTTCTAGGCTCACAAGTACATGTAAAGTTATAACTATAGTTGCTGCTATTACTTTCTTATTCTTCTTGTCATTTTATATCGCTATGTAATTGCATATATATGGTTTAAGTATGATGGCCAATAGACTTCATGCACTTTTATTGCATACACTTTTGACTGAAACTGTCTGAGCAATGCACTTTAAAAATTATACATTGGTTTAACAATTATGCATGTGGTAATATTAGCTTACAGATTAAATATTAATAAAGTTTGGGTCACTTCCAAACATTTAAGAAAAATTAATCAAATAAATGAGATTTTTTTTGACTTCAGAATATATGTCTGCATTTTAGTAATTTTTCTGTTGCTTTTATCTTGCTATAAGTATAACTTGAACTGTAAGATGAAACTAAAACTGTGGAAATGTTTTCTTGTTTTGTTTTCAGTATACATTTTCAGTGCATGCATTTTTTGCAATGGGGAAGATTTCAGATTTTATCCTTTAGAAATGAATGGCTTGTCCAAAATTCCTGTCTCAGGACATACATAGCTCCTCCACCTCTCCTCAAGCCAGATAAACAGTTGAAATGTATGCATGGTGTCCCAAGGAGGCAGAAGCCCATTTTGTTTTCCACCAGAAAGAGATAAAAGAGAAGGAGAGGGGGAGGAGGAGGAGAATGGCAGCTATGGGGTAGCCAGCTTTTGCACAACACGCCCCACCCCTTTCCTAAGGCTGACACCAGAACAAAGCCATCAGAACCCTACTTGGTCTCACACGAGAAGCAGAAATAGCATTTTCTGGCTGGTTCCAGGCACACATGGGTTGAGAGCCTTCCGGTTTCCCTTGACTCACAGCCGTGCCAGCTGCCCACCCTCTTCCCCTCACATCCGGCCTCAACACCTGCACACATGTTCCTCTTCTCATGTGAGCAAGGAGGGAAAAGGAAGGAACAAGAAAAAAAGAACAGAAGAAGAAATGGAAAGAAAGTCTATGTAAATGAAGAGAAGGGTTGAAGGTGGGGGAGGGGAATGAGGAAGAATGAAGCAGTAAGATATAGTGCATACAGGTACAAACTCTCTAGAATGAATACAAGCACTATGTATATCTAAAATGCACCTATAAAATAAAAAGTGAAGAACGTAAGAACAACACACTTAAATTTTGGATTAAAAACCAGGCGTGGTGGCACATGTCCATAATCCCAGCACTTGGGAGGCTAAGGCAGGAGAATTGATATGGGTTTGAGACCAGCCTGGGCTATAACAGTGAGCTCCAGGGCAGCCTGAACTGCATAGTGAGACCCTATCTCAAAAAGACAATAAATAAATAAATAAATAAATAAATAAATAAATAAATAAATAGTTCAGAGCAATGCAGAAGAAAATCTTTAAAAGATGAAAAATATCAAAGCATATCATGCAATTCCTGAAAAAAAAAGTTATTATTTTAGAAATCCCTCAAACTCTAAAATTTTCTTCAAAAAATAACTGTTATGGCTATGTTATTGAGAATTGTTAGTGCAATCAAAGTAGCCATATAGCCAAGGACTCAAAAAAACATAGCTATCATGTCAATAGCTTAAAAGACAGAAATTCTTGAATACATAGACTAATCAGCAAAGAAAGATTGAAATAATGAGCTAAGCCACAGGAAAGCCCTAGAAATGATTCTGAAATGAATGCAGCTCACTCCGTGGAGAATTCACTCTAAGACAAATGCAGCTATGATGATGCAGAACGTGATCTAGACATCCCTCTTTAAAGAGACATAGGACATAAGAAAGTACATAACAAATGGGTAGAATCAAAAATGTAGGCTATAAAAGAAAGCCATGAGAATTGAAGGAAAGAGAGAAAAGCTGTCCTCTGTATCACCCTCCTCTCCAGGAAGGAAAGCTTAGCGCAAATATTCGGAGAAATAATCACAATGACATCTTAGAACTTTTAAGAATATAGATTTTCTTGAGATGTAGAGGGGGAAGGATGTACAATGGAGAATTTTATTTTTCCTGGATGAAAAAGGTCTAGAGATGTGTTACACAAAGACATCTGTGGTTAGCACTACAATGCTTTAAAATAGTCAAGATAGTGTATTTTGTCCATAATAAAAATAAAACACACAACTCGTGAAATTAGAAAGAATGAATGAAAATATATTCCAAGATTTTAGGAAGACGGTCCTTGTTTTACACTGCTAAAATTCATCTTTCTTTTCAGAGAAATGGAGACAAGTGAAACTTTATAGCAGCGTAGTCTTCACAGTATTCTAAGGGGCAGCTATGTCATCAAGTACAGTGATGCTTCGGTCAATGAAGACTTGCTTGCATGAATAATTTGATTCACAAACAGAAATCTTTAGTACGATTTCATTTTTCTTTGCAAACTGCTTCGTGTGATGAGTATAACTGTAGGCATCATACCCACACAAACACAAATATGGCCTTCATTCCCAAAATCATAGAACAAATGAAGTTAGTGTACTCCTCATAGTAAAATTTGACTTGAAAATGTGTATAACAACAAAGTTATGAGATAAAGGACAACGCACTACAATATACAAAGGCTATGTTATTAGATTATGAAGGAAACATGCATTATCATGGTAGCATAATTACAAAAAAATTAACATAATGCAACTCACATGTATTTGTTACTGATAAACTAAATTTGGGAAAACAAGTGTAAGTTTGTTTAAGACAAAGTTAGCCTCCAGTAAAACTGTTCTTGCTATGTATCAGAGTCAACTGACCGACAGCGTCCACCATTATTCTACACATAGCCATCAAAACATACACAAGACAGTATTTCAAGTGCATCAAAGATAATACCACAAAAATATTAGAACAAAACATCCAAAAATAAATTCACAAACTGGAAAATAGAGTACGTTTCACTGATCAAGATACAAAACTCTGAAATCATAAAGAAAATCATGGATAAAATAAAAAACAAAATTGTTGTTCCCATATACCAAATTAATTAGAATGTGATATTCAGCAATAGGTTTACACCATCATTCAGTTTATTACTATGTGAATAAAGACTTGATGGCTAAGTTCTAGGATAAATATCTAAATTGAAAGCATAATAAATCTTCACATCTCCAAAGTCAAAAAAATATCAGGTATACTTCACATAGTAGGAAGCAGGTCAATAGATCCTTTGTAAGGGACCAAGAGATGTAGGAAGGGACAGAAGGAGACAGGATGAAAACTGAAGTGAGATGTGCTACATATGGGTACTGATTCCTCATGAGGAATGGGATTATTGTGTACTACAAATATATACTAATAGAAATGTAAAAGGTCAAAAAAATCAAATGCAGAGAACTTGAACCCTGGGATTGAAATTACCAATGTGACACAGGGTGTCTCACCCAGAACAGGAGGTGATATTTTCCAAACACAAGATAGATAAGCAAGAAAATGGACATGGCAATGGAAGTACTGATGAGAGGAAGTTCTGCCTATATAGATAGTAGAAAGAGAAGAGTTTAGGACATATAGAATTACTGTAAAAGAAGAATCAAGAGTCTACTCAAGAGGAAGATAAACAATTTCAAATTTGTGTGCAATTGATGATGGAAGATCCAAATATGCTAAGCAAAAGTTGACAGAACCCAAACAACAAGTAGGAAAACCCATATTAGTCAGTAGATACTTTTATATTATTCCTGGTGGAGTTCAATAGACTCTTGTCAAAGTGTTAGTTCTCTAAATTTGCAAAAATATATGACATACTTTTGAATTAGCTACTATTCTATGTACATAACATTTACAATTTATATCCTTCCTGACAAAACATAGTTTGTGTAACCCTATTTAAGAAAGAAAATATTTTTAAGGCTATCTTATCTCAGTATGAAAAGAAACATAAGAGAAGTCAAGCTTTTAATTTAAGAGAAAGAAAAGAGATGTAATTCACACCCATGGCCTCCATCTTCACTTTGATTAAAAGGCCAGAGCTCCTGGTTGCCACCACAAGGTTACCTGTATTAGTAAATTGTTCCTAATCCCCAGGGTTTTCTTGGTCAGTCTCCCACGTTCCCAGTCCTACTACATTATCTTTTCTTTCTCTGTCACTGTTGTTTTCCCCTTGTTTCCTACAATACATTTTCACTCTGTTTGTCTCCATCTGAATGGAACCTCTTCAGAAAGTTTGGACTTAAACCCTTTATTATCAGAGACTTCATGTTCATTGTCAAGTGCTCATAAATTTCTTCATTGTATCAAAGTTCGTGATTCTTGGTTAGACTTTGAGGAAGTGTTTGTTTGTTTTGTTTGTTTGTATTGTGAGTGTGTGTGCATAACTGGGGATTGAACTCAGGTCCTTGTATTTACCAGGCAAGTGCTTATTCTACTGCGCTATCTCCCCAGTCCCTCTTGGTTAGACTTTGAAAAGTCAGTGTCTAACATTGAAATATAAGCTCCACCAAGTACATCCGTTCCATTCCCTGCATATCATCAATATTGAGCACAGGAAAAGTATCTATGCATGTTTGTTCAATGAATGACCTAATAAATTCAGATAAAAGTGATATAAAAGAAATGACAGCCTTAAGAAATATATATACACAGTTGCAAAAATTTAAACTACAAATTGTTGAAATTCAAACTATATGGTAAAACACTTGAAAATGTAGATAGCATGAAAAATCTTGTAGAAGTCCATATTTTGAGGTATTTCTCAGACATATGCCTCACAAAAAGCCTGTTCAGTAAGCTCTAACTTTGCAGATTGAATACCAGTGCTTTGCAGATTGAATACCAGTGCTCAAAGCTCAGCATTATTTGTACCCATGAAAAATTGGGAACAACTTAAATGCACAATCAAAGTATTTAGAAAATGAAATGATAGTTCATAGAAGGAAATAAATGGAAACTATGAAAAATGACTAAGTACAATCATATTTATTGGGATACATGTCTAATGTATTCTATTGCATGAAAACAATATATTGCAAAGTGGCATATAAAATAGCATGCCGCTTTCTAAACCATGCACAAAGATATATTTCTCTGAATTATAACAAGAAGGGACAAAGTCCAAAGAGGCTATTTAATGATATTAACTGTTGAAAGGAAAATTATAGGTGATTTTCACCATCTTCTTTATAAATTTCTTTATTGTCTAGTATTTGTGCAGCTTGGTTTACTCATTACCAGATTAAAATTCTACTCTTTAAAAATTAACACACCAGGACCTGTTGTTCAATGCATGACCTAGTAAATTCAGACAAAAGTGATATAAAATAGTTCAATGGATTAAAGTGCCTGCAAGCAGGCTCAGGGGTCAGGGCTTCAATCCCCAAGGCCGCCATTCTGACCCCACCACTGGGACATGCTGAGAAGGCAATGGAGACTGGGCATGGTGGCATATGCCTGTAATCCCAGCTCTTGGGAGGCTGTAAACAGGCAGATCACTACCAGTTCCATCTAGTAGTGAGCCCCTGAACACCTTGTAAACCCTTTCCTAAAATATAAAAAAACAAATAAACAAAAAACAAAAAAACCCAATAATCCACTTGCTCAATGCCTCTAAAAACTTACCATGCATAATCTAATCAAAACACTACACAGAAAGGAAATATGTATTTGATAATCCCAATTTTTAATCAATCACAGAATATCTATCCAAAAACAAGATGTAATTTCAATGAATTTTGAAAGAATGTTTCCTCAAACTGTGAGGATCTGATAAATTGGGAACTTTAATGAAAAGAGCACATCGATATACTGTCATTCTTTGTGCATCTGTATGTCTGGCGTCCTTTTTGCTCCTCCCAACTATACTGAGCAGAGTAAAAGTCTTGTTATGGATTGCATTTCACATGTACCCCAATTGTGTTATATTTGGAAGTGGGATCTGGTCAAAAACAGAGGGGTCATTTCTATGACCTGGAAGCGTATGTGCATGCCTCTGCCTCTGTTCTTCTCTCTCTGCTTCCTCCGTATAGTTCAGTGAGCAGAATTCCTTGCCATGGCACTTCTGCCTTCAAGCCAGTCTACCATGTACTGAACTCACCAAAGCTGTAAGCTAAAATACATCTCTTCATTTAAGTTATAAGCATAGTGCAACCTTCCCCAACAAGAAAAAGTGACAAATACAGATATCATAATATTTTCTAAGTATTTCTAGGAAAGTTTTGTTTGCCTCATTAAAATATAGCATTATATAAAAAATAGGCACTTGCCCTCATGGCACAGAGTAGAAATAAAGATATAAACAAACACTTACATCTAATTACGTATGAATTAAATTTTCAGTTTTGCATTTTCTATTGTTTTCTAGGGATAGCAATTGTAAACTTTGAAAATTACCTTAATACTCTAATGTATTCAGAAAAGCAAAGTAAAAATTTGAGACTATCTTAGAAAACTAAGCCCATTATTTTTAATGACCACATTGAGTATTACATGTACCTGGATGAGAAAGGTACTTTTTCACAACAATACATAATCGACAAAGCACTTTTCATATATTCTTTTATCTGACCATAACATATCAATCAAATCTTATTGGCTTTTTACTGCATTTTGGAAACAGTTATCATGGTTCCCTCTCCAACTCAGGGTTGAAAGTCAAGTCCAATTCTTCATATTCCCACTGAAATGTTCTTTCCACTAGACTGCACTGCCCTATTTCAGGTAATTGAAAAACTTTTTACTAAGTCCCACTGAGCAATGAAAATAAATTGAGTACATAAACGTTGTCTTTCTCCAAGAATTCTGAGTACAAACTGTTTAATTTACATATCCAAGATTAGTGTGTGGGCTTCAAAACTTACAAACAGATGTATAGTGCCATCTATGTGTTCCTCATGACTGGTTATTTTATACAAAGGGCAAAGAAGGACAAGCAAATTTCAACAGTCAGTTCTCCATACCAGGGAGGGATAGAAGACGGGAAAGACAAGGCCTGGAGTTAGGCTTACTTCTCTTAGAAATTCTAGTAATTTCCTTCCACCATGTATTTGCAGTGAGCTTAACTTGAAACTTCCCATGATTCCAATTCATTAGCTACAACTACCTTTGTGAAGTTGCATTTTGTTGTTTATTGCATTTACCATTCTCTCAAGCCTGCCCATGGATGAAGCTGACTATTTAATTAAGAGGATGCTCAGTGAGGCTGGTGAAAAAATACAAATCACACCTCCAGGGGGTAACAATGGTGAGTATGAGGTGACTAGTTTTCTATTTGCTGAGCATTGGTGTAATGAGATATAATGATTTCTTCATCCAAAGTCAAATTGAAATCTA
>PVJA010029725.1:0-26369 GCA_004027025.1 Myocastor coypus
CTATGCAGTTCAGGCTGGCCTTGAGCTCACTTTTGTAGCCCAGGCTGGTCTCGAACTCGCACTGATCCTCCTGCCTCAGCCTCCCGAGTGCTGGGATTACAGGCATGCGCCACCATGCCCGGCTCTATGTTTTCTTTTCTTTATTTCATTTTTATTTTATTTTATTTCTTGTTTCAGGACTTTTGTTTATTTTTATGGCCGGCTCAGCCTGCCCTGAGGGCAGGGCTGGTGCAGCATGTGGTGCCAGGAATCAAACCACGGTCCCTGAAGCCACCTAAGCTTTCCTAAGAAGGCGTTTTAGACCACTGAGCCATCCCGCTGGGCCCCATGTGCCTTTGTTTTCTTTCTTTCTTTTTTTTTTTTTTTGTGGCACCGGGGTTCAAATTCACAACCTTGCACTTGCCAGGCCATGAAGCTATCTCCTCGGCCCCTCTGCCTGTTTTGCATGCATGTTT
Organism: Myocastor coypus; assembly: GCA_004027025.1. Lineage (NCBI taxonomy): Eukaryota > Metazoa > Chordata > Mammalia > Rodentia > Myocastoridae > Myocastor > Myocastor coypus. The sequence goes on from PVJA010029725.1 coordinate 456, forward strand.
TCAGACCTTTACTCTATGCACAGATCCTTTACAATATAGTATACCTGGCCAGGCTTTGAAAAGACATGCTACCGACACACTGTCATTTCTCTCTGTGAGGTAAAAAAATTTGTGAGCCAGGTGAGATGGTGCAAACCTATCATCCCCACACTCTGGCAAGCTGAGGCAGGAGAACTGAGGGTTCAAGCCCAGCTTGGGCAACTTAGCGGCTCAGTGAGGCCCTGTCTCAAACTAAGAAGTAAAGCAGGGCTGGGACTGGAGCTGAGCACAAAGACCCTGGGTGCGAGCCCAGTGTGAAACGGACAGAGGGTGGTAAGGGTCAGTCCTGGGGATCAGGCTGCCTGCCAGGGTCTCATCTTGGTTCCTGGCACTGCCTGCTGATGAGGGAGGACAGGGTGGCACAGGCTGTTCCCTTTCACGTTTTTTTTTTTTAATTTTATTTATTTATTTTTTTCTTGTTTCAGAACCTTTGTTTGTTTATTCACTCATTTTTATGGCTGGCTCAGCCCGCCCCGAGGGCAGGGCTGGCGCAGCATGCGGTGCCGGGGATCGAACCGCGGTCCCTGAAGCCGCCCAAGCTTTCCCAAGCAGGCGCTTTAGACCACTGAGCCATCCCGCCGGGCCCCTCCCTTTCACGTTTTTGCTGGGGGCCTTCTCATGTTTTCCACAGAGATCTTCATTCTCTTTCGAGCACAGGTGTCGTCTGCTGCGAGGATCCCAGATGTCTTAGCATACAGACAGGGACCAAGGCTGTTCTCAAGGGTTCTCAACACAGGCGAGACAGACCTGGCGCCCACCAAACCGGAGAGTGTCTGATCTCCCTGAGGGGAAATTCCTGGAATTCCTGGTCCCCTTGACAGCCTTGGCCAGCTTCACAGCTCCCAGCCACCAGGAGGAACTGGGCAGAGCGGAAGTGCTTGCCACACTTGTGCCAACAATGCGTGGCATGGATGTGACTTACAGAAATAGGGGCAAGCCCCCACAGCACGCCTACTCCCTGTCCTGAGGCTGAGGGGAGGGGCCGCATCCTGAGAGCTTCTGCCAAAACATGGTGGCCCCATTGTGAGCTCAGCTGCATGCTTCCTGTTCCCAGATCTCCATGGTACCACTTAGCGGCCAGGGGCTGGCCCATGTCCGTCTGCCTCCCCCATTAGAATCTGGAGGCCTCTGTCCCAGGACTCTAGCACCACGGACAGAGCTACCCATAGTAGGTGTTCATTAAATACTAGTCATTTGGATGGAGTGCACAGAAATGCAGGGGCTTATTAGAGGGGAGACAGAGGTACAGACAAGGTAAGGTCGCTTGTCTAGGCAGCCACGGGAAGGCCAGAGCCAGGTTCTGACCCGACTGGCACGCACCCCGAGGCTAGGTCGCTGATTCTCCTTCCACCCCCACCTGCGCTCGGCCCTGCACAGCGCCTGGCACGGGCAGGACGCGGTCAACGCGGGCTTCCTGGCAGAGAATGTATGGTGCACTTGCTCGGGTGGAGGCTGGGCCGGCTCCGGCTCTGCCCCGCCCGTCTGGACCGCGCCGCCCCGCCCGCCCCAGCCTCGCTTCCGGCTTCCCAGCCACTTTCGCCTCTCCCCGGCTCGGCCGCAGGCTGCGTTTCCGGGGGGAAGGCTTAGGCGGTGACACCAGCCCAGCCTCCTCCCCGCCCCGTCGCGGCCCCCTCCCTCCCACAGCTCGGCGCGTCCGGCCCCGGAGGAAGAAAGGAGCAGGAGGCACAGGTAAGGGGGACCCCGAGCCGGAGGGGACCCAGCCCTAACAGGCCCCGCTGTGCAGATCCAGCTGCTGCGGGCACGCCACTGGGGACAGCGGGCTGCAGGGACCGGGACCTGGGCCCAGCACCCTTGCCAGGCCCTGCACGGCCCCCGCCTCCCTCGGGGTGCCAAAGGCAGCGGCAGCGCCGGTCCGCGGACCCGGGCCTGGGACAGACCCCGCCCGGCCGTCTTGCACCTAGGAGGAGCCTCTGTCCCAACCACAGGAGTCCACTCTGGCCATCCCTTCTTTCTCTGACCCGTCAGACCTGAGGGTCCAGGTCCTGCCTCCTCCATCAGACCCTGGGTGCAGACCCGGCCCCCTCCCTCAGATAGGGGTGTTGGGTCCAGGGTGGATTTCGATTCGCCTACTCCGTCGCCTCCCACCCAATCTGTTCATGGCACCCCTTCTCCGTTTCCAGGCGGTCCAGACTTCGAATCCCACCCACTCCACTTAGGCCCCTAGGGTTGGTTCCCTTGGCACACCCCAAACTTTTAGCCCAGGATCCCCGGACCAGAAGCAGTCTGACACGGCCTCCCTGTGTCTCCTCTCCTGTCTGTCCCCTGTGTGTCTCGCTGGTCTCCACTCCCGCCCTCCCGCGCTCCGACCTCTACACCGCCTGGACCCCTTCCCCTGCCTCCTCTCCGCTCTCCGCTGTCTGCTGTCTGCGTTTCCCCGCGCTGTCTCTCGGTCGCCACCTCCCCGCGGTGCGCACCTTCCCTTCTTCTCCTCCCGGGTCTCGGTCCCCCTGCGCCTCTGCCCCGCCCCCGCCCCTCTTCCGCCCCGCCCCGCCCCTAGGCCCCGCATCTCTTTCCGCAGGATGGATCCGCAGCCCCCTCCGCCGGCGCAGGGCAGCCCTCCTCACCGAGGCCGGGGCCGGGGCCGAGGCCGGGGTCGGGGTCGGGGTCGGGGCCGGGGTCGCGGCGGTGCCGGAGCTCCGCGCGCGCCCCTACCGTGCCCCACGTGCGGCCGCCTCTTCCGCTTCCCCTACTACCTCTCGCGGCACAGGCTGAGCCACTCGGGGCTGCGACCGCACGCGTGCCCGCTGTGCCCCAAGGCCTTCCGGCGGCCGGCGCACCTGTCGCGCCACCTGCGGGGTCACGGGCCACAGCCCCCGCTGCGCTGCGCCGCCTGCCCGCGCACCTTCCCCGAGCCCGCGCAGCTGCGCCGCCACCTGGCGCAGGAGCACGCGGGCGGCGAGGTGGAGCTGGCCACGGAGCGCGCGGCTAAAGAGGAGGGCGAGGGCGCGGAGCAGCCTGCGGGGGGCACGGCAAGCACAGAGGGGGAGCTGTGGGCCGAGGGCGAGCCTGCGCAGGCCGCGCCCCCCAGCACCGAGCCTCGCATGCCGGAGGCCGGGGCGGCAGAGGCCGGCGCGGCCGAGCTGTGCGCCGAGCTGGCGCTCGCAGCCGGGCGGCAGGAGGAGAAGCAGGTGCTGTTGCAGGCCGACTGGACGCTGCTGTGCCTGCGCTGCCGTGAGGCCTTCGCCACCAAGGGCGAGCTCAAGGCGCACCCATGCCTGCGCCCCGAAGGCGAGCAGGAGGGCGAGGGCGGGCCGCCGCCTCGCCCCAAGCGACACCAGTGCTCCATCTGCCTCAAGGCCTTCGCCAGGCCCTGGTCGCTGTCTCGCCACCGGCTGGTCCACTCCACTGACCGCCCGTTCGTGTGCCCGGACTGCGGGCTCGCCTTCCGCTTGGCTTCCTACCTCCGCCAGCACCGCCGAGTGCATGGCCCCCTCAGCCTGCTGGTGCCACTGCCCAAGAAGGACGACAGGGCCTCGGGCACCCGGAACTCGGGGCGAGGGCCCGAGGGCGGTGAGGGCGCCACGGAGGGGGGCGACGGCGGCGGCGGCGGCGGCGAGAACGGGAGTGATGCTGGTCCTGCGCGGCCCCCAGCCGGCGAACCCCGCTTTTGGTGCCCAGAGTGCGGCAAGGGCTTCCGTCGCCGCGCGCACCTACGCCAGCACGGTGTCACCCACTCGGGCGCACGCCCCTTCCAGTGCGTGCGCTGCCAGCGTGAGTTCAAGCGCCTGGCTGACCTGGCACGCCACGCGCAGGTGCATGCGGGCGGCCCGGCCCCGCACCTCTGTCCTCGGTGCCCGCGGCGCTTCTCACGCGCCTATAGCCTACTGCGCCACCAGCGGTGCCACCGGGCCGAGCTCGAGCTGGAGAGGGTGGCCGCGCTGCAGGCTCTGCAGGCCCAGGCCACGCAGTCGCAGGCGGAGCAGGAGGCTGAGGGGGTCCCGCTGCCCCTTGCACGCATCAAGGAGGAGCCCCCCTCCCCGGGGACCCCAGCCCAGTCCCCAGCAGCACCTCCCGTCTTCCTCAGCGCCTCCTGCTTCGACAGCCAAGACCACTCAGCTTTCAAGATGGAAGAGGATGAGGTGGACAGCAAAGCCCACCTTTGTGGCTTGGGGAGCCTGGCCTCCTGACCCTCAGGGCCCCTCCGCCCTCCATGGGAGCCCCCGGTTTGCATTGGAAGGAAAGGACCCCCTGCTCCAACACCCTCCAGTCCTGGCCCTCGGAGCCGAGGCTCAGGGCCACCCCCACACCTTACTCTCCCCAAATCCCAGTGCCACCCCTATGCGTGTTCAGGCAGGAGGACTTGGAACCGGAGGCGGAGGACACTAGGCCAGAGGGAGGTGGGTGGGTGGCTCCGACCCACGGGCTGGTCCCCAGACACACTGGACGCCATCACCTCTTTGGAGCTGTGCCCAGGGCATTCCCTCGAGCAAAGGTCTGTCCCTGTCCCTCTGTCAGTGAATAAATGTGAGCTGGTGAACTCTCCTGTGGCTATCTGTGGAGGGCTATGGGGACTTTCACAGCAAGGCCTCACCAGGCAGGAAGCCTAGGGGCCCCGAGGAGAAGGAGGTGTGGGTCCCCCCAGGCCCACGGACACCAGACACTTGCCGTGCTTTAGTCAGGGCCAGGCACTGCAGGTCCCGCCCATCCTGGGGACAAGCAAGTCTGTCCCTTCCAGGGAGCCAGAATCCTACAGCTACAATGGCCTGAGCAAACTTTTTGTGGTAGTAGAATGTTCTGGATCTTTGCTGTCTTGTATAGTATTCTCCAGCCACAAGTAACTGTTTTGCTTGAAAATAGAGTAGGTGCACAGAGGCCTGTGTGGTGGGGCCACGTCACTGAGTGGCCCAGCCCCAGCATGCACTACTGTAGCCAGCATCCATTTTTTATTCCTTAACCCACTCTTTTAGGCCCTAGGAGTGGAGTGGAATGGAAGGGTCAGAATATCCACTGGCCAACCTTCCTTGAATCTCTTTCTCTTGCCTTCTGCCTCCCGCTTCAAAGGCAGTCCCTCCTCATATGTAAATAACATGATGTCCTTCCTCCTGCCTGCAAGACAGCGAGCGTGGGGACCACCCCCATTTCCTGGGGTGGCAAGTTGAGGCCTTGAGGGGCAGCAACCCCAGTTTCCCCACATTAACCTAGCCCATGTGTAACCATTGTGTCTGCTTCTGTGACCATGTGGGAGCTCGGTGGGGCTTGAGAGGGCAGCGTAGGTGACTGCCCGGCCCAGCTGGGGAGGGCGTCAAGCAATAACCAAAATCCAGCACACAGAAGTTAGGGTTTCCCTTCACCCTGTCCCCAAGGGACCTGTTCCATGGGTCAAGAGCTGTTATACCTCAAGCCACCCCATTTCCTAGAACACTTGTGGCTCTACCGCACCATAGGCAAATGTGACCACAGACACAGCTGGCCACGGGCTCACCACGCAGCCCAGGCTGGCCACGACACAGCTTGAGGCCTCCTCCTGCCGCAGCCTCCCAAGTGCTAGGATTCCAGGCATGTGCCACCACAGCTGGCAAACAGTAGAGCAGTTTTAGTGCCATGGACAAAACTCAGCAAGGGAGGGTATTCCATGGCCCCGCTGAAGAGGCGCACTCAGAGCCCACTCACCCTGGCCACAAACTTTCCCCCGGAGGGCCAGAGACAGCAAGGTCCCGAGGGGGAGATGGCAGCTGTTCTGCTTCCAGTTGGAATGTGGGCCCTGTGGAGAGGACAGGCCTCAGGCAGAGCCAGAGAGCTCCTCTGAGTCTCTTTGAAACACCGAGACGGGTTCGGGACACAGCCTCGAGTGGGGGCAGGCACACCAGCTTGCTGCACAGTGAGTCCTTGTCTCAAGAAAGTAAAAAACAAAAGCCAGGTGCAGTGTGTGCAATACCATGCCTTGTGCCAGAGAAGGGAGGGTGGGCCATGGAGAACATTTTAGAGCTTCCGAGGGTGACAACAGCCTAGCGCATCAGGCATGCTGTGGGCTCGCCGCCCTATCATATAAGTGAGAGACTGAAGGCAGGTCTGCGTGTCCTTGAGTAACCTCCATCTTGGAGTGACACACAGGTCAGCTCCCTAAATCCTCAAGACAACCCGATAAGCCACAGACCAGACAGGCTCTCGGAGTTTTTGTTTTTGGGGGAGGATGATCCCCCTCAACCAGGGATTGAACTCAGGACCTCACACCTGCCAGGCAGGCACTTGCGCCCCTGAGCTATCTACCTGGCCCCATGTTTTTTGTTGTTCTCAGCCAAGGTCTCACTCACTGTGTAATTCAGGCTGTTCCCGAGAGGGATGCCTGGGGAATCACTGCACAGCTCCACGAATTCATCGCAGGTTGTAGAACTGCACACCTGTGGGAAGAAACGTCCACGGTGTGTACCTGATACCTTCAGAAAGCTGCTTAAGGACGTCCTGGGCATGGTGGCACACACTGGTGACCCCAGCCCTCCAGAGGGCTGGGAGAGGCAGGAGGATCGCCACCTGGTAAAGGCTAGCCTGCATAGTGAAACTCTGTCTCAAACAAAAAATAAAAAGGAAATTTAACACAGTAAACGCTGGTTGCCATGGATCCTCCACTGATCACTCCAGATGCTCCCCACTGCCTCATGCACAGTTCACTCTTTTTGGCAAATGTCACTACATTATTTTTCCCTGCATTTGGACAAGGTCTACAGGGTTTCACTACACAGCTCAGACTTGTAGTGACTTGTAGTGATTCTCCTGTTTTTAGCTTCCCAAGTGGCTGGGGTTGCAGGCACACGCCACCATGCCCAGTCTCAATCACCTTCTCAATAATGTCCCATGGGCAGGGCTGACACGGCACGCTGGGGATCGAGCCCTGGCCAACTGAGCTCTACCTAAGCAGACCTTTAGTCTGCTGAGCTATCAGGCCAGCCCTTTCTTTTCTCATTTGTAGCCCAGGCTGGTTGAACTGGCAACAATCCTACCTCAGCCTCCCAAGAGCTGGGATTCCAGGCACACACCACCACGCCCAGGGAACATTTCAACGTACCACGAATGTGTTTCATGCTCTTGGGCAGATTCTGGATAAGGGATTGTCAGGCTGATGATTTGCTTTTCCAGAAAGAGCCGGATGTTTTCCCAGGGCGAGCAAGTATTTCCCACAGAACCTTTGCAGACACAGGGCTAGTGAGATAGCTCACCAGTCTAAAGCAGTCTAAAGCGCCTGCTTAGGCAAGTGTAGGAAACCACAGGGACTGCGGTTTGATCCCCGGTGCCACATGCTGCACTGGCCCCACCCCCAGAGCAGGCACAGCTTGCCATAACATAAATAGTCTGTTTTCATTTTTAAAAAGGAACCTTGGGCCAGTGAGATAGCTGAGCGTCTAAAGCACCTGCTTAGAGCCGGGTGTGGTGGCTCACGCCTGTAATCCCAGTACTTGGGAGGCTGAGGCAGGAGGATCAGTACAAGTTTGAGACCAGCCTGGGCTACAAAAGTGAGTTCAAGGCCAGCCTGAACTGCATAGTGAGAGACCTTGTCTCAAAAAGACAAAAAATAAAATAAAATAAAAATAAAGCACCTGCTTAGGCAAGCTTTGCAACTGTAGGGACCACATTTCAATCCCTGGCACCACATGCTGTGCCAGCCCCACCCAAATAAACGATATATATATATATATATATATATATATATATATATATATATATGGTCTTTTTTGAGACAAGGTCTCGCTGTGCAGTTCAGGCTGGCCTTCAGCTCACTTTTGTAGCCCAGGCTGGTCTCGAACTCACACTGATCCTCCTGCCTCAGCCTCCCAGGTGCTGTGATTACAGGCATGCACCACCATGCCCGGCATAAAAATATATTTTAAAAAATAAAAATAAAGTTAAAAAAAGAACCTTGCAGACAGAGAGGTGACCACCTGAGCTGTGGCCACAGCAGGAGGCTGCACAGCCAATTGCCCGGCACTGGGAACCCTGTGGGCAGAGCAGAAGGGCCTGGGAGCTGGCTGCAGGTGGATGGAGTCCCACAGGTGGCTCCGCAGGGTGCTGAAGGGTGCAAAGCCACGTGGGGGCTGGAGAGAGACGCATGCAGGGCAGGAAGGATTTGACTTCTTTCTCTTGTTATTGTGACTCCTTTTTTTTTTTGAGGCAGGGGTCTTGCTGCATAGTGGAGTCTTGCTGCATATTTCAGGCTGGCTGGCCCTGAATTCACTGTGTGGCCCAGGCTGGTCTCAAACTCATGGTGATCCTGCCTTAGCCTCCCGAGTGCTGGGATAGCAGGTGGCAGGTGTAGGCACTGTGCCTGGCTTATTGTGAAATTTTTAAAACGTTGAGAAATGGAAACTGCTGTGTATAATTCCTTGAAGCCTTCCATTTGTGTACTATAGTTCCTTTTTTTTTTTTTTTTTCTGTTTTGGTACAGGGGAGCCAATTCAGGACCTTGTGCTTGTGAGACAGGGACTTAAGCCACTGAACTGGATCCCCAGACAGCTATACTTTCTTTGTAATGAACCCACATGTCCGATTGCCTGTCCACCTCTGTTATCCATGCATCCATCCACTGTCATGCCACTAGCCATCTTTTTTCAACCACCTTTAATAATCTGTTTTCATTTTTTTTTTTTTTTTGCAGGACCGGGGTTCAAACTCACAACCTTGCACTTGCCCAGCAGGCGCTTGTGCCTTGGAGCTATCTCCCCAGCCCCAGTCTGTTTTCTTAAATAGCCTTTCTTCCTTTCTCATTTTTTTGTATTTATATTTATTTATTTATTTTTATTTTTGCAGGACCAGGAATTAAACTGAGGCCTTTGAGCTTGCCAGGCAAGTGCTTATTCTACTGAACTACTTCCCTGGCCTCCTCTTCTTCTTTTTGTATTTACCTGGGCCTACAGGGTCCCACTACACAGACAGGACTCTTAGTGATTCTCCTTTTTTCTGCCTCCCAAGAGCTGGGATTACAGGCAGGCACCACCATGCCCAGTCTCAGTCATGGCTCAGCGTGCCCTGGGGGTGGGGCCGGCACAGCAGGCCAGGGACAACCAGGTTGCTGCTTCTCCCTAAACAGGCATTTTAATCTGCTGAGCTATCTGGCTGCCCCCCCCCACCCTCCTTTCAGTGGAGTCTCAGTTTGTAGTCTTGGCTGGCCATGAGCTCCAAGTGATCAGCTCTTGCTTCAGCCTCCCAAATGCTGGGATTACAGGCATGCACCGTCACGCCTGGCAGGCACACTTTATTTTTAGAATAGTTTTAGGCTCATAGTAGAATTAAACAAAAAGTAGGGACAACTTCCCAGATACCTTTTTTCTTTCTTTTTTTTTTTTTTTTTTTTTTTTTTTTTTTTTTTTTTTTTTTTTTTTTTTTTTTTGGTCTTTTTGAGACAGAGTCTTGCTATGCAGTTCAGGCTGGCCTTGAGCTCACTTTTGTAGCCCAGGCTGGTCTCGAACTCTTGCCGATCCTCCCGCCTCAGCTTCCTGAGTGCTGGGATTACAGGCGTGCACCACCACGCCCGGCTTACCCAGCTTTTATTTTTAACTTTATGTTCAGGCCTGCTCAGCCTGCCCTGGGGGTGGGGCTGGCACAGCATGTGGTGCCGAGGATTGAACCTCGGTCCCTGCAGTTGCCTAAGCTTGCCTAAGAAGGCGCTTTAGACGGCTGGGCTGAGCTATCTCATTGGCCCTCTTATTTATTTTTGCAGTACTGGGGATAGAACTTGGGACCTTGCGCTTGCCAGGTAGGTGTTTATGCTGCTGAGCTATATTCCCAGCCCATACTTTCCTTGTTTAAACTGCTTTGTATTTTAGAAACTTGTAGGCTTCCAGTGCAATTGAATGACAGATTGCAGACGCCTGCAGACCCTGCCCTGCTCCCCAAACTCTACCATTGCTCATTACCCACCGTGGCCAATCTCAGAACCACACCATCAACACCCACGCGCTTGGTCGCCCTCGGTGGCGCCCTGTTGCTCCGCCTCCCAGGGGCCTCTTGGCTTGGAATAACCTTTGGAATTTGGGTTTACGGAGCCCAGACCAACCCAGGGTCTCACGCATGCACAGCATGAGTTCTGCCAGAGTCGCAGCTTGGTAGTTGTCCTGAAGACCGGGTCCACGCACAAAACACCCTTCCCCTATGCCCTGTCACTGTCAGGGCTGGGTGTTGCGAATAAACCCCTGGAGTTCTATAAGGGAGACCTGCTGGGCTGCGCATTTTATTATGGTGATGAGGTATTTAGCACAGTCTACAGGGTCTCACTACACAGGTCCGACTCATAGTGATTCTTCTGTTTACAGCCTCACGGGCGCTGGGATGCCAAGTATGCGCCACCGCCCCAGTCTCAATCGCCCTCTCAGCGCGCCCTGGGGGCGGGGCCGGCACGGCCCCTGGGGTGGAACCCTGGCCGGTGTGCTCTGCCCAAGCAGTTGCTTTTGTCCCCTGAGCTATGTAGCCGGTACTGGGCTGCGCGCATTTAAACTTCTGTTTGCATTAGTGTGGACTGCCAGTGCCTCCTGTCCCTTTGTCACTTCCCTTGCTGACGTCACTTACCTATGTGTGCCCGGCACGAAGGAGAAAAGCCTAAATCCCTGGCGAGGCGCTGTGTGTGTAAGTGTACGGGTGTGTGCATGTGTGAGTATACGCACGTGCATGGATAGGTGGTGTGGGGATCAAACAGCCTTCCCATTGGGCTTTACCCCTGCGCATATTTTTTATTTTGAGATAGGATAAAATTATTTATTTATTTATTTATTTATTTATTTATTTATTTATTTATTTATTTTGCCAGGTGTGATGACGCATGCCTGTAATCCCAGCACTTGGGAGGCTGAGGCTGGAGGATCATCAGTGCAAGTTCAAGACCAGCCTGGGCTACAAAAGTGAGCTCAAGGCCAGCCTGAACTGCATAGTGAGACCCTGTCTCAAAACTCAAAAAGCCAGAAAAACAAATTTTTTTTTTTGGCATCAGGAGTTGAACTCAGGACCTTGTGCTCACCAGGCAGGTGCTTGTGCCGCTGAGCTTTATTTTTTTTTTATTTTGAGGTGAAGTCTCTCCAAGTTGCTAAATTGCCCAGTCTGGCTTGAGCTTGGGAATCCTCCTGCCTCAGCCTCCCAGAGCACTGAGGTCACAGGTGTGTGTGTGCCCCTTCCCAAGTAGGATGAGACCTGGTGCCCAGCCCTTAGAGCCGAGACTGAGGGTCTCAATGCAGGTGCCCCACTTTTCCCAGAGGAGTGGCAGCCAGATTCCACCCTGGCAGAGCCTGGGCCTCCTATCTCGCCTTCTCCCGCCGGTGCCTGGCGCAGGCTGCCCTCCAGGAGTATTTGCTGCTCCTGGCGAGACAGATGCCTCTGCCCCCGCCCGGGGTCATAGGAGCCGGGCGGGCACACAGGGTCACAGGCGGGGCAGGGAGGAGGGAGGGGGGAGCAGCCGGCCACGCCAAGCATCTTACCTCCATGCCAACGCTGGTGTTTGCACAGAACAAAGCACACTCACTGCGCTCTCGGCGCCTCCAGGCTCCTGGCACAGGCCGACGCCCCTGCGATGCATGGCCCTCTTCACAGGACGCCCCACCCTCCCCTCGGGAGCCTTCGCTCCTCCTCCCCATCCCCCAGTCCATCGCTGTGGTCAGCAGAAAAATCTAAAAAGAAAATCCGCTTTCCATTCCGAAGCTTTCTGGGGTGAAGCTGTGAGGGCCAGCGTAGTAGGTGGTTAAAATTCCTAATCAGCTGCCTTTACAACAGGGAGATGGCGTAGTGGGCCTGGCCTAATCAGGCAAACCCTGAAAGTAACAGGCTCTTGCTGGGGTTGCAGCAGCCCCACATAGAGAGCACGAAGGCATAAGGTACCAAGTGCAACAGAGGCGAGCAGCACGCGAAAGACCTGCAGAAATTGGGCCCCGCCCGCCAGGACTGGCCCCGCCCACAAGGACATGGACACGCCCACTCGGGGCATAGCCACGCCCACAAGAGGCAATGCTGCCCTGCAGGGCCCCCGACCGGCCCCACCTATAGGGGGCCCAATCCAGGCCCATGCAGTATACTGCCACACCTATACCTCGATTTGAGCTTTTTACAGGACTCCCGACCCAGGTACCACTAGTTTACCGGCTGCTACCTAGCAAAGGAAGACAGTCATCCTGGCTTGACTGCTTCCTGCAGGTCACCATCAAGGAAAGTTAATCTGTTGTTTCTCAAAAGACCACACACACGCACACACACACACACACACACACACACACACACACACACCACAATCAGGCAAGAGCAGGCAGGCTTTAACAGCAGAACTCATGAGGCTGGGGCAGAAAAATCCCAACAAGTTGAGACCAGCCTGCACTAAGTAGTGAGTTCCAGGCCTGCCTGAACTACATAGCAAGCCCCTGTCTCAAATAAATAAATAAATAAACAAACAAATACAATAGTAATAATAGGGGCCAGCGAGATGGCTCAGTGGACTAAAGCACTTCCTTAGACATGCACAGGGACTGAGGTTCAGTGTCCCCGCATGCAGTACCACGCCAGCCCCAGGGCAAGGTGAGCTGGCCAGAGTCAGGGCTTAGTGGCGCTGGAGAGGCTGAAAGCAGGAGGATTGCTACAAGTCCAAGCTGCTGTGTAGTGAGACCCTGTAACTACCAAACACATTAAAATAATAATTATTACTACTATACATACAAGGTCTTTCTGACCTTTTTTTTTTTGCGGGACCAGGGTTCAAACTCATGACCTTGAACTTGCCAGGCAGGCACTTGTGCCATGGAGCTATCTCCCCAGCCTCTTATTACTATTATACATAAAGGCTAGGAATATAGCTCAGTGGCACAGCACCTGCCTGACAAGGATAAGGTCCTGAGTTCTAGTCCTAGTACCCCTCCACAAAAAGACATGTGACACATTATTATGTATAAGCTTTGAATTTTGAGACAGGGTCTCCCTAAAATACCCTGGTGAGACGTGAGCCTGCATCCTCCTGCCTCAGCCTCCCTCACTGTGTGTGGCATAATGCCTTTCCCTGTCACATTGCCCGATTGCGCCTCACGGCACACTGGGTCTGTGGCACACGTCGACAACAGCAGAGACCCGGGCTGTGAACCTCGGCTGCCCTCGGAGTCCCAGCTGCACCAGGTCTCTGGTGGGCACGGGCGACACAGGAGACTTGGCCTGTAGGGCTCTTTCCTCAGCCCTGAGGCACAGCTGATCAAGGGCGCAGCCTCCCCAGAGCTGAGCGGAGGCTCAGCGGGGGCTGATGAGACGCAGAGCTCAGGAAACTCGACCACAAGCATTGTTAATTGCTCGGGATTCACGGAGCCATTGCAAAGGCTGGGCTGTGAGCCCCCTGTGCTTGCTTCCCAGAGGAGGATGAGGATCTGCCAGGTGCCAGCGCCTGCGGGACCAGGCTGGGAGCTCGAGCTTCCCAAGGGCGCCGCGAGCTGTGGGAGGGGAGAGGGCAGCAGAGGGGGCAGGAGGGCAGGCTAGACTCTCAGCCTGTCACCTCCAGACTCCAGCAGGCTCCGAGCCCCCTGGCTTGGGTAGGCCAGGGCCCTGGCCTGAGCCGCACCGCCCCACCCCCAACTCCTCTCACAACACTCAGAGGAGGCTTTTCTAAGTGCTAAATTGCCCAGGCTGAGATCCAGCCTGCTCACCTCCTGCCTTGGCCTCCATGCTGCTAACGTCACAAGTGCGTGCCACCACACCAGGCTTGTTTTTTGTCTTTATGAAAGTAAAGCAGAAGGGGCTGGGGAGATAGCTCCGTGGCACAAGTGCCTGCCTGGCAAGTACAAGGTCATGAGTTTGAACCCCAGTCCCACGGGAAAAGAAAAAAAAAGGAAAAAAAAAAAAAAAAAAAAAAACCCTAGGGACAAAGTAAAGCAGAGGAGCCAGTGAGATGGTTCAGCGGTCTAACGAGCCTGCTTAGGAAAGCTTAGGCAACCGCAGGGACGGCAGTTCAATACCAGGCACCACATGCTGCGCCAGCCCCACCCCCAGGACAGGCTGGAACAGCCATAATAAAAATAAGAAATAAAACAAAGTCAAGCAGAGCGCAGTGAAAGTTGCCTTGACGACAGGCTTCCTTCCCACGGTGCTGCGCGTGTAGGCTAACCAAAGTAGCACTTTAAAAAAGTTGCCAAGGATATCAAATTAGCCCAGGGGAAACAGGACGTGATTGCTGAAGACTCCACTTGGGGCGCGTGGCCCTGCCCAGGAGCTGAGCCTGTCTGACATCCCGCGTATCCCAGTGGCTAGCTAAAAGGATGCAGCACATCTGCCGTCCCGCACTCGGGAGGCTGACACAGGAGGACTGCTGGGGGTCTGCGGCCAGCTTGGGCTACATCGGCCATCCTGCCAGGCCCCTCAAAAGAAAACTTTTAAAAATTCTATGTTGATGGGACTGTCAGGATGGCTCAGTGGTCTAAAGCGCCCACTTAGGCAAGCTTAGGCAACCACAGGGACCGCAGTTCAATCCCGGCACCACATGCTGTGCCAGCCCCGCCCCCAGGGCAGGCTGAGCCGCCATCATCATCATCATCATCATCATCATCATCATCATCATCATCAAAATTCTGTGCTGATTCCAGGACACTGAAACTCCTACCAAAGGCACCTACCCCCACTGAGCCCAGAGACCTCATGGGCCACAGGGGCTGTGGAGTCACATGGGACAGTCGCGACATCAAGCCCTGGCAGGCAGCCATGACAGCACCATGACTGTGTGTTCTTTTCATACCTATTCCAATTGCACGGCCATACTGTGTTACTTCTGTATGTCATTTACTTATCTAGTTTTATTGTACGATAGACCCTTCCTCGGTCATTAGGGTGCCCAGCTGGGCTTGCACTTGCTGTCCTCCTGCCTCAGCCCCCCAGGGTGCTGGGATGGCAGGCGTGGCCAGCTCCAAGCCCTCCCTGGGTGTGGCACACTGTGGCCCGAGTTGGGGGCTGCGGATGCATACAGGGAGCAGGCGAATTTCTAAATTTAAAGTCCATAAGCAACAAGATGGACAGTGTGTCCATGAAGTTATCATAAGCCAGGCTGCTGCTCACCTGTCGTCCCCTACTGGGAAGCCTGAGGCAGGAGGATTTTGAGTTCAAGGCCAGCCTGGGCTGCAGGGCAAGAGCCTGCCTCAGGGCTTGGGTGATAGCTCAGAGCATAAGCACTTCTCTGATGCCACAAGGTCCTGGGTTTGATCCCAGTACCAGGAAAAGAAAAAAAAAAAGGAAGAAGGTGGGCCTGGTGGGATGGCTCAGTGGTCCAAAGTGCCTGCTTGGGAAAGCTTGGGTGGCTTCAGGGACCACAGTTCCATCCCCTGCACCACATGCTGTACCAGCCCTGCCCTCGGGGCGGGCCGAGCCAGCCATAAAAATAAGTGAATAAACAAAGGTTCTGAAGCAAGAAAAAAATAAATAAATAAAAATAAAAAATTCTAAAAAAAGAAAGAAAGAAAGGAAGGAAGGAAGGAAGGAAGGAAGACCTGCGCCTACCAGGCACAGGGCAGGGGCTGGGGGTTTGATACACGTTGACTGAGACTGGGCATGGTGGTGCATGCCTATAATCCCAGCTCTTGGGAGGCCATAAACAGAGGGATCACTACAAGCCTGATCTAGTAGTGAGACCCTGAACACCCTGTAGACCCTTCTCTAAAAAAGAAGACCTGCCTCAAAATAAATCAATCAAGAAAGTTACCCTTCAGTGTACATACACATCATCAAAGAGGTGCCCTTGAACCCTACTTTCTTTTGAAAATCCCGAGTTTCTTTTGCAGTTACGTCTTCCTCAGTTTAGAAACACGCACTGTCACCCGGAGCTGTGCTGGCTGAGGTGTGGGGTCTGTTTCGGGGTCTGGAAAGATCTATGACAATAAATAAATAAACCAATTGTGCCAGCTGTGGTGGCGCACGCCTGTCATCCCAGGACTTGGGTAGCTGATGCAGGAGGACTGCGTAGTTTGAGGCCAGCCTGAGCTGCATAGCAAGACCCTCTCTCAAAAGTGAAAGCAGGTCTATCTCCCAAAGTTAGGATCCAGCCTGGGCAGCTTAGTGATTTAGTGAGAACCCTTCTCAAAATTTTAAAAAATTGAAAAGAAAAGTTTAGGCATACAGCTCAGTGTGCAGGTCCTGCTGCTACTCCAATACCACAGAAACCAGCCACACTACCTCCCCCCCACAAGTCCCCTCTGGATGCATAACTGTCCTGCTGGCTCTAGAATTCGCCTTGGGGAAACCTGAGCCACTGAGAGAGCAGAGCCCATAGTGACACTGACCCTCTCACAGGAAGGGGATGACAAGCACCCTGTAGCCAGCAGCTGAGGTCAAAGCAGGCCCGGAAGGTCACGCCTGGGTGCTATTTATAGGCCTGCATGGTGACTGTCCAGGAGTGAGGGTTGACACCTATGGGGCAGGAAGGGCTTCCGAATCAGAACACAACCGATGCCTCCCGGGATGGGATGGGGCGAGGTGACATCTGGGACAGCTACCCTGGGGCTACAGTAGTACTGGACAGTTGCTCCCCAAGGCAGCTCGCAGAAGTGGGTCTTCATGAGGGTTTGCAGACCCGGATGGAGCCAGGGCTGCCCACTGAGCTACGTCCCCACCCTACTCATTTTTTCTGGGTGCAGGAATCAAAGTCAGGGCCTGGAGCTTCCCAGGCAGGTGCTGTGCCCCGGAACTACATCCCTGGTCCCCCAAACCTTTCTAAATTTTTATTTCGAGACAGAGTTTCACTGAATTGCTAAACTGACTAAGCTGGGCTTCTGCGATCCTTCAGCCTCAGCCTCCCAGGGGCCAGGATTAGATGCGCACCACCCACAGCAGGCCGGAACACGGTTTCCACTTATTTTATATGCTTACTCCAGACAGAGCCAGTCACCCCAGGGGCACAGCCCCGTTGCTTCTTCTGTGGTCCACAGATGAGAGGGGTGGCAGGTGGGTGGGTTGTCCACCGCAAGGTTTCTGAAGGGCACACAGGATAGGTTCTGGTCCTAGTATGAACTGCTGAATTATTATGGCGGTCATGTAACACGGCTGAAGCCCTTAAAACAACAGCTCATCTTCCAGAAACCACCTCCCCCTTCTCCAACCCAGCCCAGGGTGCAGCTTCCTTTCACCTTTCCAGCCGCTGCAGGGAAGACTCCAAGAGGCTCCTCAGATACTTCTGCTGAACTTTTTTCTTTTTTTGCAGGACCAGGGTTCAAACTTATGACCTTGCATTTGCCAGGCAGGCGCTTGTGCCATGGAACTATCTCCCCTGCCCCTCCTCAGATATTTCTAAACCTCGCCCTCCAACTCCACCCCTAGCAGAGGTCCATACAAGCCTCAGCTTCCTTTGTCTCAGGCCAAGGATCTATCTGCCCCGTCTGCCCCCGATCCTCTCCCTGTCTTTGGAGTTAATAAAGGCTTCTTTCATCTTTCTTTTCTCTGTACTGCGCTGCCAAAAAACCTATAAACACAAAATATTTATGAGGTGCTACGGATCAAACCCAGGGCCTCAGGCATGTGACAAAAGATCTCTACCACTGAGCTACAGCCTCAGCTCCTTATTAATTTCTGTGGCCTCTTTCCGTGTACGTTCTTTCACTAAATGTACCTAAAATGTATGATGCAGACATCATACATATTAACACAGCACACATAAGATATACACTGCAATGCAACATGGAACACATGTATGGCAGCACGTAGGAACGGATGTTCCATGAGTATTCTCGTCAGTCTGAGGAGCGTTCCGATTGGTCTCTTAACTCACTGTGCATCCTGGGCTGGCCTCAAACTCAGGGAGACCCTTCTGCCTCAGCTGCCGAGGATTGCAGGCGCGGGCGTGGGCCACCAACTCTACATTAGCAATGATTTGCTGGGACTGGACATTGCATATTGCAAAAATCCCAGAGTGCCCTCTGCAGAGGGCGCTCTCGGCCGGAGTGGTGGTCACGTTCCTTTTCTGCAGGAGGAAACTGAGGCCCAGAGGCAGGGGGGCCCTGATCCATGGGACCCCGCCCAGCCAGGAGGATACAGAGGGAAGAGGGGGCACAGAAGGGGCAGAATCCTCCAGAGGGTGTGTGCCCAGAGCCTGGCCTGGCACCTCCCAGCCACACGTGTGTGCTGAGGTCGTGCCGGGTGACCCCGCGCAGTGGCGTTGCTAAATGGGGAGGTGCAAAGCTCCCCGGATCACGGTGCACCTCGGGAGCGCTGCATGTCCCTACCCCTAGGCCCAGGTGGCTGTCCTGCCTCCTGACCTTTGGTCTGCGCAGGCTGTGGGCCCAACGCCTGGGGACAGCCTGGTGCCCTGGTGGGGGACGCCGACCCTCAGGTCCACCTCCTCAGATCCATTGGTGGGCAAATGGCTCAAAGTCTTTTTTTTTTTTTTTTTCTTCTTTCTGGAACTGGGGATTGAACTCAGGCCTTTGTGCTTGCCAGGCAAGTGCTTATTCTACTGAGCTATCTTCTCAGCCCTCAAAGTCTTGAGAGAATAAAGACAAAGAGGAGAGCGTGTCCTAGTAAATGGCTCTTCAAGGTGCTTTCCGTCTCCCAGTGTGTGGACAGGTGACACAGGGTTGTGAGAAAATTCAAACAATGTGAAGGAAACAGAACAGGGTCCGGGAGCCGCATATAGGTGCAGCCTGGGGCTCCTGGGAAACAGCAGCCAGTAGGGGCAGGGTCGGCACAGTGCTGCTGCTGGTGGCTGGTGGACCACGTGGCCTTTGGTGTGGGGGACAGGCCTGGAGAGGTTGGCGGGCAGGGTACCCACACCAGGCATGGGGGTGTGCTATTATGCATAGCTTCCAGCTCGGAGAGGAGGAACACGGGGGTCCAGGGCAGGAGAGGGCGCCGCCTGTCTCCCAGTCTGCCCCGCCAGAGGTGTCCCCACATTTTTCTCCAGTGGAGACCTTGGTGTGGTGCACCCTACAGTAACCTGCATCCTTTTTCCTCGTCACCAAGGAGAGCAAAGGAAGATGGCCAGAAAGCGAGGGAAACTCAGCAATCGGGGCACCGGCCAGGTGAGGCGGCAGCTTCCCTTCCCAGCCCAGTGATCCCTGGGCCCGAGCCGAGCCCAGTGGCCGGCCACGGGTTTTATTAATAGCAGGCTGTAGTAGTAGTGGAAACTAGAGCCGGGACAACAAGCTGTGAGTCATGGCCTGGCCCTGCCCGGCTGCGGCCACCCCGCCACCCGCTCGGAACCTCAGTTTCCTTGTCCGTGCACCGGGACAGCCCTGACCCCAAATCCGAGCTTGGGAGGGCAGGGCCCCACACACTCACAGCCCCAGGTATAGGAGGGGCTGGGCCAGGACCCCCAGGTCATGAGGCAGAAGCCGGGTCAGGACCCCCGGTTCGAGGGAGAAGGCAGGGCCAGGACCCCGGGTTCAGGAGAGGAGGCAGGGCCAGGACTCCAGCTCTGAGAGAAAAGGCCAGGTCAGGAATCCGAGGTCCGAGGCCAGAGGCCAGGCCAGGACCCTCGGGTCATGGGGAGACGGCCAGGCCAGGACCCAGGGTCTGAGAGTGGAAGCCCGGTACAGGTTCTAGGGAAGAAGAAGGGCTCTGCTAGGAGGGCCTGGGCCTGTCCGCGTGGCTCCCAGCCCCTGGAGGAAGGGAGGCGGCCCAAAGCCCAGGCCTCCGTGTGAAAGCTGTGAATGGGGCTCCTCCCTTTCTCCTGCCCTTAGGCCTGGCCCCTGGGGGGGTTCACAGTCTGCTTGTCCCCTCTGTCCTGGGACCAGAGCCCGGAGTCCAAGCTGGTCTAAGTTTGGAAGGGGAAGGAGGGGGCTGTGGGTCAGGGCGGTGAGGCAGGCGTGGGGCACAGGATGTCTCTGTCTCTGAGCTGTCACACACACCTCTGCCCAGAAAAAGGGAGGGACAAAGGCCGCAGGAGCCAGAACAAAGAGAGGAAAGAGACTCAGACGCACTGGCCAGCAGGGCACCCACGGGACAGCCAGGGAGAGAGGCAGGGGCCAGGGTGTGCGGACACCACGGGACAGAGCAGCAGAAGCGTGGGACACACAGAGCTGGGACAGGGGGCGGAGCCCCCCGGGAGACCCCAGGTTGAGGCAAAGAAGGAAACAGAGACCAAGTCACACAAAGTCAGGGGCAGGGCACCAAGAGGATAGTAGAGAGGCAGAGTGGGGAGAGGACAGCAAGGAGCCTGGGGCGGGGGAGGGGGGCTGGAAGAGGGTGACACACCCAGAGGGGGCAGGCAAGGGCCCCGTGAGGACCAAGCCCTGGGACTGGGAACTGGTAGCTCCCTGGGGTCCTGGACTGGAGCATCTGCTCAAGGGCCCCCCACACCAGGGATGGAGCCCAGGGTCCCTGAGACCCCTGAGGATGGGGACCCAGAGGTGAGAGGTGGACAAGGGACCTGGGGGGGCCATGAGAGGCAGCCTAGGGGTACAGTGAGGCTCACCCCAGAGAAGCCATGAGGGGTCCGGGTCAGCGCAGCAGGTAGGGGATACGGACACCGAGTAGCATGGGCCAAGTACCATCCCTTGACCTGGAGGTTCCTGATGGCCTCACACAGAGGGGATGGGCAAGACCTTGGGGACAGAGACCCCCCAAGGCTGCTGAGCACAAAGACAGGTGGCCTAGCCCGTGAGTCACTGTGACTCATCCTCCTCTCTGGGGACAATGACCCTTGTGTCCAGCACCCTGGGCGCCGCCAGCAGGGCCGCAACACCCACCTCGCGGCCCTTGGGGACCCTAGACTGACCCCATCCCTCTGTCCCCCCAGGAGGACACAGCTGCCACCCTGCAACGCCTGGTGGAGCTGACAGCACCCCAGGTGACTGTGCTGCGCAGCCTGCGGGTCCAGTATCGCCTGCTCCGGAAGCTGGGCTCGGGCTCCTATGGCCGAGTGCTCCTGGCGCAGCCTCGCCGCGGGGGTAAGTGCACCCATCCGCCTGGGAGGGCCCTCGGGGCGCCCAGAGAGGAGGAGGGCTGAGGCCAAGCAGCGCAGCACAGGCGTGCCTGCCCTTCCCAGCGGCGGGCCCTGCGACTCGAAGGCCGCCGTGGCCGGAGGCTGCACAGCCGGCCCCAGTGAGACCCCCTGTTGCACACAGGCCCCGCCGTGGCCCTCAAGCTCCTCCGCCGAGACTCGGTCCTGAAAGCTACCTTCTTGAGAGAGTTCTGCGTGGGCCGCTGCGTGTCCTCACACCCGGGCCTGCTGCGCACGCTGGGGCTGCCCCTGCAGACGCCCCGACACTTCGCCTTCGCTCAGGAGTTTGCGCCTTGGGGTGATCTCAGCGGACTGCTCCAGGAGAAGGTGAGGCCCAGTCGGACCCAGGCCACGCCAGCCCTGACCCAAGGTGCCAGTCGGGCCACTGTACCCTCTGGAGGGGGGGCGTGTCCCAGTGTCCCAGCTTGTCCCTCCACTGCCAGCCTAGCGGCGGGAGCCTGCAGGGGTGGGACTGGGGTTGTGCTTGGGTGGAGGGGTGCACGGTAGGGGGGCGCTCTAGAGGAGTGGCCTTGGGAGGAGCGGCAGGGCAGAGCCGCAGCACTGGAAGGCATGAGGGTCCACATCTGCTTGCATCTGAGGACCAGGGACGGGGGTATTGCTTAGGAAGTCGACTGTGAGGGTTAGGGAGGGAGCGAGGAAGGGAGAGGGAGGGAGAGGGAGGGAGGAAAGATGGAGGGAATGAAAGGAAGGAGGAAAGGAAAGAAAGGAGGGAGGAATCCCGGAAAGAAGGAAGGAAATGGAAAAAGCGAGAGGAGGAAGAAGGAAAGAAGGATGAAGGCAGGATCCCCAGGGGAGGCTGTGGTGGCAGTGGGTACCCTGGGCCACGAGCAGGCAGGTAGGTGATGGGGAGCAGGACCTGACCTCGCCTCCCCGCCAGGGCCTCCCGGAGCCCACAGTGAAGCGCGTGGCAGCCCAGCTGGCCGGGGCCCTGGACTTCCTGCACAGCCGGGGGCTGGTGCACGCCGACCTCAAGCCGGACAACGTGTTGGTCTTCGACCCTGCCTGTGGTCGAGTGGCCTTGGGCGACCTGGGTCTCACCCGGCCCGAGGGCAGCCCAGCCTGCGCACCCCCCAGCCCACTGCCCACCGTGCCACCTGAGCTCTGCCTGCTTCTGCCCCCCGCCACGCTGCCCCTGCGGCCAGCCGTGGACGCCTGGGGCCTGGGTGTGCTGCTCTTCTGCACCGCCACCGCCTGCTTCCCCTGGGATGTGCCGCTGGCCCCCGACCCTGAGTTCGAGGTCTTTGCTGGCTGGATGACCACCAGGCCCCAGCCACCTCAGCCGCCTGTGCCATGGGACCGCTTTGCGCCCCCAGCACTGGCCCTGCTGCAGGGGCTCCTGGACCTGGACCCCGACACCAGGAGCCCTCCACTGGCTGTCCTGGAGGTGCTGGGAGAAGACTGGGGCTTAGAGGCCAACGGAGAGGGCCCTGGGGACTCGGGGAGCAGGGCTTTCGAGGCTAGGGAGGAGGGAGACCCGGGGGAGTCGAGCTTGGACGAGGGAACCGACGAGGGCGAGGAAGGGAGCGGAGCTGGCGGGGAAGTGGGCGCCAGCAGCGGTCCCTGGCCAGGTGACTGAGACAGGTGGCCGAAGCCCAGGCCAAGCGCCCCTCCCCCAGCCCCACAGCCACCTGGAAGGAAAGACAGCTGTTCCCCGGGGACGTCATAGGCCTCCCTGTAATAAAGGCCCGGCTTTGCCGTTCGCCGCCACAGCCTGAGTCCAGGCCATCCTGCTGTCCCCCGACCAGGGTGTCCTCCCGAGGACAGCGCTACCGTCCAGGCATGCAGCTCTCTACTGTGGGCCATGTCCAGGACTCACGGCACCCTTGGGATGGCGCGCCTCTTCCTCTAGAACCTCGGGCGGCTTCCTCCACCCACAGCACACTGGGCTGCAGGATCCACTTCGGTCTCTCCCATTGCGGGGCTCTGGTGACGGCGTGAGAATGATTCTCACGCATGGCTAAAGCGCACGGAGCATGAGCGCGTGCGCAGAAGCACGGGTGCGCGCACGCACATGAACACGTGCACGGATGCACGCGCGCACCAAGCACCATCCGTCCCGGGCCGCAGCCGCGCACTGGCACCTCCACCGACTGCTAGGTGTCCCAGTGTGGCCCCGGCAGTATGGGGCTGGCCTCAGCCCACAACGGGTCCCAGCTTGGCTGGAGTCCGTGTGCCCGTCCGTCCATGTGACCCGCCTCGCCACCTCCCGGCCTGGGCGGTTCCAGG
Organism: Myocastor coypus; assembly: GCA_004027025.1. Taxonomy (NCBI): domain Eukaryota; kingdom Metazoa; phylum Chordata; class Mammalia; order Rodentia; family Myocastoridae; genus Myocastor; species Myocastor coypus. The sequence goes on from PVJA010029725.1 coordinate 23,611, forward strand.
CTGGCTCGGTCTCTCACATTCACAACTTGGGGCACTGCTGAGGCGGCTGTGAGCTGGTGAATACCCCCAGACACCACGGCGAGGCCTCTCACCTGCACCCCATGGATGTAGACACTAGAAGCTGCAGCACCCTCCTGCAGCACACACTTTCCTGATCGAAAAGTGAGCTCATGGCACGCACTGGTGTGCACCAAGCACGCCTGCAATCGGGCAAGCTGAGGCAGGAGGATCACAAGTTCAAGACCTTGTCTCTAAAAAATGCAAAGCAAGGCTGGGGGTGTAGTTTAGGGAGAAGATCCTGCGTTCTGTCTTTGGGACCACAGAAATAAAGGAACAAATAAGTAAGTTTGGAAGTCAGGCATGGTGGCACACACCTGTAATCCTGGCACTGAGGAGGCTGAGGCAGAGGATCACTGGGAGTTCAAGACCAGCCTAGACTGCAAAGTGAGCGCAAGGCCAGCCTGAGCTGCATAGGGAAAGCTAAGGACTTAGCCCCGCAGCAAAGCACAGGCCTGGCAAGTGTGAGGTCGGGAGTTGGATTCCTGGTACCAAAAGTAAATAAATAAAAGTAAATAAGTGTGCATTCACTGAGTGTCGCATACTATCCTGGATGGGCCCATGATGGCCCAGGACCTCAGTGAGGGTGAAGCCACTACCCCTGACTGTTTCAGAGGAATGAGAAGAGACTGCGGGAGAGGGCCTAGCAACTGCTTTGCCCACCCGAGTCGCCAGGCTAGCGGCTGGCTGGTCATCAGCAGCCCCACGTCCCCCGAGACCCTGCAGCCAGGGCCGGGAGCAGCTGCCCAGGCCGGGGCAAGCCCTTCTGCAGTTGTCCAGCACCTGCTGTCCACAGTGAGGTCATCACACTGCACGGCTCTGGAATCTGTTGCCTCATCCTCGCCCTGCGGAGGGGGGTCTGCACCCTAGGGCACCCCAGCCCCACCCTCACGCTTCAGCAATCCTAGGGCCCACCCGGGCTGCACCAGAGTCAAGTGGGTTCCAGGTACAGCGGAACTGCCACCTCTGCTGGCTGGGCTCCGGCTCTTGCCTGGCATTTCTACCAGGATAGAGACAGAGGTGAGCTGCCCGCTGCTGCCACCGGGCCAGGGCTCAGGGAGGACGGAGGCTGCACACCCCTGTCCTGGCGGGGCATCGGCCCAGCCACCTCCAGTTCTGGGACTCAACGCACGGTGTCGCCCTGGCCCCAGTAGGGCACGAAGGGCGGGGCAGGGGTGGGGCCTCACGACCCCCAGGCAGGGCGGGCCTTGCACTGGGCAGTGCTGCTGGCAGGGCCCAAGAGCCGGGCACCGGGCACCGCAGGCCGAGGACAGGACGGGAGAGCCTTGAGGAGGTGAGCTGGGACTCTGAGCCCAGGCTGGAGAGAGGGCAAGTTCCAAAGCCTGGGGTGGACAGCCGAGGCACAGCAACCAGTGCCCGGCTTGGGTCCCCAGGGGCACAGCTGCACCTTTGCCAGAGGAGGCAGCCACGCTGTGTCCACCAGGACGGGCATGGGCTGAGGGTGCAGGCATGGAGTCTTGGAGGGGCACAGGGTCTGCAGGGGCTTGAGGGCACCGACATCATGACAGAGCCCACCCCATGAAACCCTGTGGGGAGCCAAGACACCAGCGTCCCTGTAGGGTGAGGTCAGCGGGGAGGTCACAGACATTTCTGCCCCCTTCCTGCTGCCACCCGATGGCCCAAGGGTGAAAGATGAACCACATCACTTGAGACACCCCCACCTTGTTTCCAAAGCAAATAGACTTGGGCCTGAGGGTGGATAGCAGTCTCTGCCTCTTAAGCACAAACAGGTGCTCCAGGCCCCAGGGGCGAGGTGGGGCTGGCCAAAGAGGGCCATGGGGTCCTGCGCTGTCCAGCCCACGTGAGGTGCAGAAGGACCCACACCCCAAGGCTTGAGGTCCACCCTGAAGAACAGGTCTCCTCCCTCAGACCCGGGTCCTGGCCTGGAGGCTCAGAGCGCAGCTCACCTCTCTGTCTATCCTGGCAGAGATGCCAGGCCAGCAGCCTGAGCCTGGGCCGGCAGAGGGGGTGGCCTCTGAGGACGGCGCCATGGACAGCCTGGGCAGCCTCACACCCGAGGAGCTACAGCAGGGCCAGGCTGCGGCACTGGCGCTGGAGGATAGGATGGCGCTGAGCGCACAGACGCTGGTGCACACTGAGGTGGAGCAGCTCTACCGGGAGGTTCGGCCCCTGGGCCAGGGCCGCTTCGGCCGGGTCGTGCTGGTCACTCACCGTGAGAAAGGTACCGGGTGCGACAGGGGTGGGCGTGGGCTTGGGGATGCCATGCTCAGGTGCCGCACGGAACAGGATCCAGCCCTGCCTGTGCCCCTTCTAGGCCGTGAGGTAGGGGAGTCCCGTTAGCCTTTCTGAGCCCCAAGGCTCAGCTATTTCCTTTGAAAAGAAGAGTAATTAGTCCTGTTTCTCCCCTCAATGCCAAGGATTTAACCCAAGTGACATCCCCAGCCCTTTTCTAATTTTTTGAGAAAATCTCTTAAAAATTCTTATATCAGCTGGGCATGGTAGCACACGCCTGTAATCCCAGCACTTGGGAGGCTGAAGCAGGAGGATTGGTGTGAGTTTGAGGCCAGCCTGGGCTACAAAAGTGAGCTCAAGGCCAGCCTGAACTACATAGGGAGACCTTGTCTTGAAAAAAAAAAATTAGGGCTGGGGAGATAGCTCCAAGGCACAAGCGCCTGCTGGGCAAGTGCAAGGTTGTGAGTTTGAACCCCGGTCCTAACAAA
>PVJA010029726.1:0-26388 GCA_004027025.1 Myocastor coypus
CCCCCCCCCCCCCCCCCCCCGCCAAACTCTTGTTACTGACATTCAGAGACCCAGGGTGCTTTTTTAAAGGCCAGAGAGGGAAGGAGAGGAAGAGAAGAAAGAAACACAGGAGAGGGAGCGGGAAGCCCAAGAGAAGCAGCGGGGAGAAACTCTAGGAATCCAACTTCTTCTTCCCAGGGAGGGGCAGAGGCAGGGCCCGCGGGGTAAGGGGCACCGGAAGCGAGCTCACCGCCCACGGAGACCTCGGCGCCGCACACTGGGACCCTCCGGCCTCCTGCACAGGCGCGCTTGCAGACGAACAGGGTCGTGCCTGGGGGCAGGTCCGAGAGGCTGGCGCTGAGCGCCAGGCCGTGGTGGGCGGCGACTTCCCTGTTGGACCTGTAGAGGATCAGCTGGCTGCGGCTGGAGCGGGGCAGGCAGCCCTGGCCGGGCTTCAGAGCGCAGGAGACGTTGACCGTGGAGCCGAGAGCCACAACGCGGGCCGGTGTCACAGTGACCTCGCCAAGTTTGCACACTTCTGCAGGGAGGGACAGGGACAGGTTTGCGGGCTGAGATGCCCACTCCCCTGGGGAAGGGCCCTTTGATCCCTGAGGAGGGCCAGAAGGACCCCCAGGGACCCCCAGAGGAGAAGCAGGACCCGGGCGACCAGCTGGCCACAGCGCTGGGGCCGCGGGGCCAGGATCGCAGCTCCGGTCCTCCGTCCAGCAATGCCACGGTCACTGCTCTGAACAGGTGAGCGGGCGAGAGCCAGGAGGAGTCGGGAAAAGCTGGTTTCTCTCCCACGCAACCCACTCAGCAGCCCCTGAGCAGGCCTCGCAGGAGGCATCGCACGGGGTCCACACCCTGTATGGTCGGAAGGGCAGCTTCACACCGAGAGCGAGAGGGCGAGGCCCCGGGGGTGTTAAGGAAGAATTCCTTCTCGTGCTGGGTCATGGTAGCAGCCATGTGGCACCTTCAACATTATTTTATAGCATGGGAAACATGTCAAGGCTGTTTTGCCCCGTGTGGGGATGCATGGCTGTTATTCTGGCACTCAGAGGCTGAGGCAGGAAGACCGCCCAGAGTTCAAGGCCTGCCCCAACCACAGAGCAAGACTGTTTCAACAAACAAACAAACAAACAAGCAAACATATTTTGGTATTTCTGCAGTATTTCTTGACCTTTCCTACATTAAGCCCTTATTTCAAAAGAAAGATCTCTGGCTTCCTTCCTCCTCAAATCAGTTTTGTTCAAACTGTGTTGGCTTCTCACAAATGGACAGCAAAGAGCCTGAGAAGTACAGGCTCCCTCTGAGTTTCTGCCCAGTGGGACAGGAGTGGCCTCTATTATAAGTCCTGTGTGGATGAGGACGAGACTGCCAGGGTCAGAGGCTATAAGGAGGACTTGGCCAAGGAATTACTTAAGCCAAGTAAAAGAAGTACTGAAAACACCTGTAATGACATTTCTTGTTTTCATTTTCAGAGCTGAAACAGGACCTTTCTCTCTCTCTCTCACCTCCTGTGACTGCTTGGTGTTGGCTCCTTTCATGCCTTTCAATGCTAATAGCCGCAAAGCCAAAAACAAGCCCTTGATGTGAAAACCAAGAAAATGCCGGGCCTGAGCTTCCAGGAGAGCCGCGGAGTGCGGGTGCATTCTGCTGTTCCAGGCCCTGTGATTCAACGCTACTCTCCAAGCTCCCTACGACGTAGCCGACGTGGCCGGGCAGGCTAGCCACTTTCTGAAGAGGCCCTGCTAGGACCGACCGCTCTGTTGACTGTTAGAACACATGAAACAAGACACCCACTCAGTACAGACAGAGAGCCAGGCCAGCCGCTTCAGGGACAGAGGCTGCCCACGGCGCAGCCTCCTGGGCGGCAGCCCCAAGCACCGTGCCCCGTGACTTAGAGGCTAAGCCATGGACCTGCCCATACACCGGGGAACAGAAGTAGCTCACCTAGCTGAGCCTCCGTCAGCAGCCACAGGGAGAGAAACACAGGGGTCAGCAGGAAGCCTCTCGCAGCCCGTGCCATGAACAGGTGGCAGGGACCTCGGCTCTGGGCTGGCCCTTGGGAAAGAAGACAGATGCATGATGTTAGAGACGCTACCCAGGGCAGCGCTGAAGCCCAGGCCACACGGCAGCTCAGAGGGCAGCTCAGAGGGCACCACGTGGGGCTTCTGCACAGTGAGCTGCCTTTTTAATTAGTGCACTGTTATTTACTTATTTTTGTCTTTTTTTTTTTTTTTTTTTTTTTTTTTTTTTTTTTTTTTTTTTTTTTTTTTTTTTTTTTTTTTTTTTTTTTTTTTTTTTTTTTGTGGGATCAGGGTTTGAACTCACAACCTTGCACTTGTCCAGCAGGCACTTGTGCCTCGGAGCTATCTCCCCAGCCCCTTTGTCTTTTTTTTGAGACAGGGTCTCTCTATGCAGTTCAGGCTGGCCTTGAGGCCACCTTGTAGCCCAGGATGGTCTTGAACTCACAGAGGGAGGGGAGGAGGGAAGGAGAGACAGGAGTGAGAACACATGTGTAATCCCTGCACATGGGAGGCGGAGGCAGGAAGATGGCTGTGAATCTGAACCAGCTGGGGCTGTGTAGTGAGCCTCTGCCCCCCCCCCAAAAAAAAGAAAAGAAAAGAAAAAAAAGTGAAAACTGCTGAGCCTTGGGGGGCTCAGCTCAGCCCTGAGCAGTCCCAGCCCTTCCCATAGAACAGACCCTGATTCCTATCCCCTGAGGCGCTGGGGGACAGGGCTGCTACCTCGGCCTGCAGCGCTGTCCTAGCCAACTTCGGGGCTCCTGCGCTGGTCCCCTTGCCTTCTAGTTTGGTTCTTGCCTTCTAGTGTGGAGCTGCGCGCCACACTTTCTTACTTTGGGATGGGATCTCGCTAAGTTGGTACATTGCTAAGCTGCCCAGGCTGGGCTTGGACTTTATTATTTATTTATTTATTTTAGCATCCCCTCTCCAGGTTACTAATCCAGTCCAGAGAGAATGAAAATTCATTCATTCATTCTGAGGAAAACCAGCCCAGCCCCAGGGCAGCAGCATCACATCCCTACAATTTCTCAACAACCTCAATTTCCAGCACCACTACCATGGCAACTAAATTTCACCCTGAGTTCTGGAGGGGACAGACCATATTAAAGCCACAGCGCCCCACCAGCAGAAAGGGGACATCCAGTCAGACAGACTGAACTGAACCTCACAGCTTGAAGAACCATCAGCTGTGCAACGTTGGGGCGATTACTTACTTTTTCAGCACCTTAGTTTTCTTAAATGAGGGTGTTGCTGATTATGGTGTGGAGCTGTTTGGAGTTTGTGCCTGGGGTTGTCCTCGGCGAGCGGCAGTCCCTGCCATTGTCATTACGACCGCGGAAGACATCATGCGATCCTACGTACACCCACACCGTAGTAATCATCTCCCTTCGTGGTAGTACCCAGCATGGCACTGGGCACACAGTGTCCCATGAATTGAATTGATGATGCATAGACCAGATTACTGTCCCTCTGAGGGCCCCTCACTGAGAGTATGAGACCAAGAGGAACACAGCAGGTGACACGTTTCGGGGCAAATATCTGGTGCCCACCACTGCCTGTGGCCTCCCAAGAGACTAGAATAACCTGACTCCTTGACTAGCCATTTTTCAGATTTTATTTCATTGGTCATAGAACTGGTTAATCTCATTTGTGCCAACTGAATTGTCTTGGCAGCTGCTTAGGGGATGAGTAGCTCACCCTTTCAGGTTTGTCAAGGTGGGCCACGGAGGTCTGGTCTCGGGCACTGTGTGTGATTCCTGGCCCTGTCTTCTCTGGCACTGTTTTGCTGCTCTGTTTTCTGATCATCCTGAACCAACAACTTTGGTCTGTAACACTCTGCCACCATGATGTCACTACCTTGGGATCAGTTGACCATGAACTGAACCCTCTGAAGCCTGTGAGCCAAGTAAACCATTTCCTCCTTCGAACTGTGTGTGCTGGGTATTTGCCCCAGCAAGAGAAAAGCAAACTGACAGAGAAGCTCACCAAAACTATACTTTAAAACAGAGGAGGCTCTTTCGGGCCCTCCTTTCCAAGATGACGAAAAAAAGAAGGAACAACGGTCGTGCCAAAAAGAGCTGCAGTCATGTGCAACCTATTCACTGCACGAACTGTGCCCGGTGTGTACCCAAGGATAAGGCCATTAAGAAGTTTGTCATTCGGAACATAGTGGAGGCCGCCGCCGTCAGGGACATTTCCGAAGCGAGTGTCTTCGACGGTTATGTGCTTCCCAAGCTGTATGTGAAGCTGCATTACTGTGTCAGTTGCGCCATTCACAGCAAAGTGGTCAGAAATCGATCTCGTGAAGCCCGCAAGGACCGAACACCTCCACCCCGATTTAGACCTGCTGGTGCTGCCCCACGACCTCCAGCAAAGCCTATGGAAGGAGCTGGGTCCGAATGGACTGAAGAAAACTGAGAAAAATAATAAATTGAATGTTATACTTAAAAAAAAAAATAAACCAGAGGAGCTTCGAGGCTTCCACATCCCAGCCTAGTTCTCAGCCATGCAGAAATGTGGCAAGTAGTAATTCCCTAACACCCCAGTAGGAGAGAGACAGACCCAGCATTGCCATTCATTGGTGCCAAGGTCTAGAAATCACACCCACAGGGCACAGAGCAGTGGGCACCTGGGCTGAGATTCCGGCAGCCCTGTGGTGATTGTTCCCAGAGAGCTGCAGGAGTAGGGTGCTGGGGTGGGTGAATCTTCATATCTTTGAAGAAAGGCAGCATCTATGGCGTGTTACCTTCCACTGATGTTAAATATATAAACAAACAAAAAAGGCTTCAGCTATAGTGAGAGCGCCATAGTCTATTATCCTACACAAAACCTCAGAAGAAAAACACAAGTGAGCAGAACCACGCCCCCATGTAGAGGGAGGCACATGCATACTTGCTCGTGTAAATCTGCATTTGTTTTTTGAAGGAAGGAAAGGTTTATTTAGCTCACAGTTACTGGAGGTTGCAGTCCACACTCCGCTGGCTCAGGCTTGGACGTTAGGTCTGCCTGCCTCAGCTCCCAATGCTGGGCTTACCACCCCATGGGTGGTGGGGACAGTAGCAGCTTCGAAACCAAGAAGCTGCCGCCCACAGCATTCTCTCACACCTTGCCACATGGCATGCGCTGTGTAAGGGTCCCCACGTCACCTGGTCATAGTCAACATTCTGTCTAACCCGGGACATACATCCCACGCGCATTGCTTCTGCGGGTGTTGCTGCTTCAGGAAGACCCGTAAGACTTACTAAATCAACGTGCAAACGTCCAACCTGCTTTTCTTCATGGTGTGGCAGCCTGATTCTCACGCACCCCGGGGGTGGGAGGGACTCTTCTGCCCTTCTAGAAAGACAGTGTTCGCAGCCTTTGAACTTGCGCTCTTGTAGCTCGGAGGAGATCTCAGATGGAGCCAGATGGGAGGCCACTATATGGAGGGCAGTACATAGGAGGCCGCTACATAGGAGGCCGCTACATAGGAGGACACGAAGAAGGGAGACAGGCCTCTGCCTTCTGAACTTGAGTATCTGCAGCGGCGCTTATCCAGGGATTTTCAGCATTTGACAGCTATGCAGCTTGGGCAGTCCCTGAGGTGCACAGATGAATTCTCCGGTCACCTAACGAGTTATAAATATGTGCATGTATGCAAAGCACACATTCCTATGTCTTTACATGTCCTATAGCTGCACAGGTTGACAGCGACAGCACATACATTAAATGTGACGTGCTACGCCCAGTGTTCAGTGTAATGCTCGTGAACTAGGTAAACAGAGTGAGGCTGTCACTTCCTAACACAAACTTCCCGATTTCCTCTCAATGGGGACTGGAAACTGTCTGCATTTATGAGAACCTCAGAAGCCGTGAGACCTTCAAGTAAACGAGGTCCCTTCCAATAAAATGAAACCTGCTGTCAACTGTAAACACCTTCCCCCGCCCATCTGCCCGGCTCTTATCAAAATGACAATTCTGCCCTGAATCACAGACCCAAAGTGAGTGCTGTGTCACTGCTCATCACCGGGGCTGTGAAGGTTTCCAGTGAGGGCACAGGCTGGGGGAGGGGAGGGCAGAGAGACTCAGGCAGGAGGCCTGGGCCACAGCCACATTCCGTGCCACTTCCCCTCTACAGGGAGAAGAGCCCGCCCCAGCTCCCCCTCCCCATCTCTCTGGGGGAGGGGCAGAAACACCTGCACCTCCACAGTACTTTGCTCTGTAGCCCAGGCTGGCCTTGAACTCACAGCGACCCTCGTGCTTCTGCCTCCCAAATGCTGGGGTGGCAGGCATATGAGGCCAACTCTGGCTGCTAGCACCACATTAAATTCAGAGAAATGCGTGGTGTTGAGTAAAAGAACCGGCACACTTTGCACGGCATGAGCCCAAATCCCTGACCTGACTGCCCTCCTAGGCCCCTGAGACAAGGCTGTCCACAGGGCACATCAGGGTCGCAGGCACACCCCGTGACCCCCCCAAGATAACTCCCATTCGCCCAGGCCAGGCACATATTTCTTTTCTGGACACTTGTGACTTCATGCAGCTATTTGATCTTGTTGTTTTTTTCAGAACCAGGGATCAAACTCAGGACCTTGCACTTGCCAGGCAGGCACTTGTGCCCCTGAGCTATCTCCCCAGCCCAAGCTACATGATCTTTGATGCAGGGTCCAAACACGCGCCATAGAAGAGTGACAGTAACAGTCCCTAGTAGAAGTGCTGGGAGCACAGGCTGTCCGCAGGCAGAAGGGCGAGTCTGGCCCACACCGCTTGGCGTGCACGGGACTAAAACCAAAAGGAATCCAAGAGCTGACTGTTCAAGCTGGGACATTTAATCTTCAGGCAGAAAGAACAGGAAACTCAGGCAAAGGCGAGGAATTTGTTAAGCAGAGCCCCTGTGGCACGGAAAACTCCTAAGAATTAACAAATGGGGTCACATCCAGTTGAAAAGCTTCTGCACAGCGTAAGAAACAACTGACAGAGAAGAGAATCTACAAGCAGCAGGACACTCCAGCAGCGATTCCTCAGAGGACTAATACCTAGAACGTGCACGAAACTAAAAAAAGAAGTTAAAGACCCCAATAAACATTAGGCAGTCAGAGAGAACAGGCAGTTCTCAGAGGAAGTACAAATGACCAAGGGATACACGAGGGAATGGCCAACGTCCATAGCCACTAGAGAAATGCAAAGGAAAACAATGCTGAGATCCCAGCTCACCCTGGGAAGAGGGTCCACCAGCCAGAAATCCAGTCATAGCAACTGCTGGGGAGGGTGCAGGGAGAGGCGGGAATGGGAGCCAGGGTGGCCTCCACGGATAGCCATGTGGACAGTCCTCTAGAGCCAGGACTAGAAATTGCACTCCATGCAGCGACTCCCCTTTTAGGTGTCTCCCCCAAGGAGTTACAGAACCAAGTGACAGGGATCCCCGCACACCCTAGTGTGCAGCAGCACCACAGTCCACAATGGCTGCGGCCTGGGAGTAGCCTGTCTCTGTTCATCCCCAGGTGGATGGATAAAGAAAGTGTGTTGTTTACGCGCAGTGGAACACTATTCTTTCTGCGCCTTGGGGCCACGATGCTGAGTGAATTAAACCAGACACGTGAGGCTAAGTATTGTGCGGTTCCTCTTAGATGAGAACCCCAGAGTGTCCACGAGGAGCAGAATAGGGGATGGGACATAGTGGGTGGGGAGCTGGACCTTTCTCAAAGGGGAAAGGAACCGAAGATGGGCAGGGGAGGCTTGCAGAAGGGACGAAGGTGAGCTGTGTCCGAGGCCAACTCCACACGAGGAGCGTGGCAGAGGGTGCTGCGGACACAGGGGAGAAAATACCTCCAACACCGCCCTGCCCCCGGGGCCGCCCACGTGCGGGACCTGTGTGCTGCAAGGCAAGGCGCGGGGCTGGCAGTCGGGGGTACCTCCAGGCAGCTGGCGTCGGCGCACAGCTGCCGTGCCACGGAAGGACAGACCACAGCTGCCACGTGTGCCAATCTGTCATCTCACACATGTGCCCGCCACTGCCAGCAGTGCCCCCAAGACAGGGTGTGCGACAGCCCCTTCTGCTCACAGATGTGTTTGCCTGCTGGCCAATGAGCACAGCCACGGCGTCGCGCACGTGCATGCACACTCATGCACCATGCACACATGCACGGAGGTGCACACACACATTCACGTATGCGTGCACTCCCCACATACACACGCATACATGCGCGCATGCACATGCGCGCACATACACACACACAATGAAGCCACCCAAGCATGGTTAGTCTTATCCCTCCTCCCCAGTGAGCTCACTAGGAAGTGCCAGGATACCTCTGCTCCAGGACGAGTGGACCTCCCTAATCCAGATGGCCATACTTCCAAGACCCGCATACAGAATTCATGCAATCCCAGTGGAAATATCCACAGCATTCCTCACAGGTCTAGAGAAAACGATCCTAAAATCCCTAGTGAACCAGAAGAGACCAGAGGAGTAAACGCAGTCCTGGACCACAAGGACAGAGCAGGGGCCTCACTGCCCCTCCGTGAGGACCCCCCAAACACATGGGAAGGTTGATGACCAGAAGAGAGGACGCAGACGCAGCTGCGGGCACACTCAGCCCCCTTGGCTCTTTTCTCCCTCCTCCCTCTTTTTTTGAGACAGGGTCTCCCTATGCAGTTCATGCCGGCCTTGTGTTCACTTTCGTAACCCCCAGGCTGGTCTTGAACTTGCACAGATCCTCCCATCTCAACCTCCCAAGTGCTACCACCCTGCCCCATTTTCAGCCACCTCGTCTTTGACAAAGGAGCAAACACCTCTGCTGGAGGAAACAAAGCTTCTTTACCAAATGGGTCTGGGCGCCGGCTGTCCACACGCTGAAGACTAGAATTAGACCCACGTCGGTCCTCATGCCCCAAAGCAAAATCCCAACAGGTCGAAGATCTCAACATTAGCGTAGAACCACTTAGCCTGCTGGAAGACAGCAGGCAGGCAAGGGCTTCCTGAGCAGGGCCTGCGGCCCAAGGGATACACCAAGAACTGGCACCGGGGAGGACAGTTAATTTTATTGATTGATTGATTGTCTTTTTTGGGGACAGGGTCTCATATGCAGTTCAGACTGACCTTTAGCTCACTTTTGTAGCCCAGGCTGGTCTCAAACTCACATCCATCCTCCTGCCTCAGCCTCCCGAGTGCTGGGATTACAGGCATACGCCACCACACCCAACTCTCTAAGGGGAGGACAGTTTTAAAAACTTCTGCGCAGCAAAACAGGGGTGAGGAAACGCCCCACAGAACAAGGGAAGTCCTGCCCGTTGCTCCTTGGCGTAGGAACGCAAAGAGCTAAAAAAAAAAAAAAATCAGACCCAGAAAACAAAAGACCTAAAGGAAACATGGGAGACCGAAGTGCACAGACGCCTCATAGACGAGTACAGATGGCCGACAGATACATGAAGACTCGTTCAGCATCGCTGGCCGCTGGAGAAATGCAAACCGAAACAACGCTAGCTAAGATCACGGCTCACCCTGAGGGCAGCCCGGATGGAATGCCGTGTGGGCGGTCCACCAGAGCCCAAACTAGAACTCCCCTTCCCCTTCTAGGGTCTTCCCCAAGGAGTGAAAGATGCCACGTTACAGGGACCACGCGCACCTGTGTTTATTGTGGCACAGCTCACTACAGCTAACCCTTGCAAGCTGCCTGTGTGTCCATCCGCAAAGGAGTGGCTAAAGGACGTGTGGGAGTGACACGCCACAGAGCGCTGCGTGCCGTAAAAAAGGATAAGCGTGGGTCCTCTGTACGAAAATGGATGCGTTTGGAGATCGGAGATGGTGATGTTAAGTGAAATAAGTGAGGCACGCGGGCCTAAATAGCACGTAGTTTCTCTTGGACGAGAAACCCAGAGCGTGAATAAAGCGCAAAGCAGAAGAGACAGAATAGGAAGCAGGGAGGTCTTTTTAAGATAGAAATGGGGTCAAGGGCCAGTGAGATGACTTTGCGGACTAAGCGCCTGCTAGGCAAGTGCAGGGAGCCGGGTTCGATCCCCAGAACCACATGCCGCGCTGTTCCTGCCCCCAGATGCACAGAGTCGACCACCGAGACTGGGCGTGGTGGCGCATGCCTGTCATCCCAGTGCTGGGGAGGCTGAGGCAGGCGGATCACTACGAGTCTGAGCTGCGTAGACCCTGTACCAAATACATTAAAAAAAAAAAAAAATCGGATCACGAGATGGAAGGAAGGGAAGAAAAGTGAAAAAAGAGAACTGCAGGGGAAAAACAGGCGGAAGACCCTGACCCAGAGGATACAGAGCTCGCCTGCGCTGCCCCTCGAGTCCAGGAGGATCGCGGTCACTAGGCACTGACAACAGGGACTCCTAAAAATAAATGAAAAATAAAAACGAAAAATTCTGCCTCGGGGCCTGGGACAAATCACCTCAACGTCGCAGTCTGATTTTCGGCCCTGTAAAACGCCGGTCGACAGCGTCTGTGTCCCAGGATTCACAGAAGAGTTTAGTGGGCACCGGCCTGGGAAGAGCCTTGGGAGAGCTCCGCCCGCGGCAAACGTAGCCAAGGAACTGCTGGCATGGCGCACTGCCTGCGAGCCCAGCGCTCGGCTGAGGCAGGAGGGGCGCTGGGAGTTCGAGACCAGCCTGAGCTACACAGGGGACAGGGGCTGCTCAGGGCAGAGTTGACACGGCCGTGCAGGACGCGCGAGGTGGCATGCGCGAGCCCGGGGATCTCTCCGTTTCTTCAGACCCCACGTGCTCCGGGCCAACCGCAGGGTCCTTCGGAGCCGGGACCGTGCGCCCCAGCGTCCCGCGAACCAGGGCTGGGAAAGCGCTCCGGGTGCCACGAACACGCACGATCGGGTTTCAAGCGAGGGGTCTCGCGCGGTGCGGACCGCCGCCGTCTCCCTCCTTCCCTCCGTCCGTCCGTCCGCCCGTCTGTCCGTCCTTCCCTTGCTCCCTCCCTTCTCTCTCCTCGCCCGGCACCTCGCTGGTTTTGCCCTGTGCTGAGCCTTGGGCGGTTGCCTGCGCGATAACTGAGCCAGGAGCTCGGGATCCCCGAGAAAGGGACACGCCGCCAACCCCCGGGCCAGGCGCTGAGTTCCAGCGGTCCCTCGTCCCCTTTTATTTTATTATTGCTTTTGTTTTGAAGCTGGATCTCTCTAATTTGCAAAACTGCCCTGGCTGAGATCGAACTTGCGACCCTCCTGCCTCAGTCGCCCAGCGTGGTCGCGGGCGCGCGCCCACTCCGGACCAGGCCAGGCACGTGGAGCCCTCCGTCTCCGGTTCCCGCGACCGCGCCGAGCCGCCCTCCGCCCCGCACTCACCGCGCCGCCTGCGCCTGCCGGGACCGGGACCGGGCGCCCTCCACCAGCGCGGCCCGCGGGGCTCTCAGCCAGCCAGCCAGCCGGGTGTTCCCCGCGGACAGCCCGAGCACAACGCAGGTCCGGGGGCCGAAGGCGGAGACGCGGCCGCGGATGACTCAGCCGGAGCCTGAGCCACCAGGACGTGGCGAGCGAAGCCGAAGCCGAGTCAGCGCTGTCTCCTGCCCGGCCCGCGGACTTTCCAGACTGAGCTCTTCCTGTGCCCCACGTGGAGAGGGGATGGCGAGCGGTCCGAAGGAGAGGTCTCAGCGACTGAGCCCAGGAAGGCTTCCTCCTCCCTTTCAAAAACAAGAACAAAGACACTAACAAAGCAACATAAAACAATAAAAATGGCACAGAATTTCTAAACAGGAATAAACCATTAACAGCGACTTCTATATTACATATTGTTATCACCAAATTTGTTGCTCAGATTATAAGATAGAGGCGTGCAAGACTAATCAGCCAATTACAACATTAACTCTTCCTTTCAATAAACCTTAATCTTTTTCCTTGTCATTTTTACTTATGTTTAAATTTAAAGAATATAGAAGTAAAACACAAGACACTAGAGACAGTCCACATTTAAAAAAAAAGGATGAAATGCCTTCAGGCGTGGTAGCTATACTGCACATTACTGTCCTCAGTGTAGTTGTTCAGGGTAGAAATTACCACATAAAATTGGTCAAAATAAAAATTTTAAACCTTAACTGCCACCTTAAATAAACCGATAGGAATTAAGAGTACAGTCATCTCTTCGGTCCTGTGTGTAGCCTCACACAATTTTTCCCTTTTTCTTCTTTTTTTGTCTTTTCCCCCTTTCCTCATCCCCATTGTTTATTCCTTACTCTACTCTATTTATTGCACTTTTTAGATTTTATTTATTCTTATTCTTTCAAGTTCTTACTCTAGGGAGACAATCTGATGTTTAAAGGGGGTCTGATTTATGTCACTTAGGCAGGTGGTCTCTGGTTACATCCATTTAGCTATAAAAGCCTCCAGTTGATCTTTCCTTATAGCTTTCCTTATAATACTGCACTGTATAAAAATATCACATCTCTCTTACCTGTTCCTCTGTTGATGGTCACGTGGGTTGTTTCCCAGATGCAGCGATGACCAATCGCGCTGCTATAAACACAGGCGCACATATACTGACTTGGTATGATGTTTTCATTTCTTACCCAGAAGGGGAGAAGCTGGGTCGAATGGGACTCCGAGTTTTTTGAGGAGTTTCCTCACTCATTTCCACATGTCTAAAGAAATCACTAACAGAGTGAAGATACGACCCACGAATTGGGGAAAAATCAACCAAACGTCACTCAGACGCAGGACTTCTATCTAAATTATATCAGGGACTAAAAAAAAAATTCAGCCCCCAGAATTTAAAGACTCAATCCAAAAATGGTCACCTGAGACGAATACACACTTTGCAGAGGAAGAAATGCAAGTGCCTAACAAATACATGAAGAAGTGTTCCGCACGGGGACAGCTGGCTCCGGTCCCCCTCCTGTTCCTCAGTTGGACGGGAGCTTTCTTTCCCCCAGCAAATCTATTCTGCTCATAACCTCAAAAAATAAAAAATAAAATAAATAAAGAAAAAATGTTCCACAGCACTGGTCATTCGAGACCATTCGAGAAATGCAAATTAAAACAACACTGAGACACCATTTCACTCCAGAAAGAAATGCTGTCATAAGGAAATCAACTAATAACAGCACTGGAGAGGCTGTGGGAAGCAGAACCCCTTTTCCAGGGATGGGGAGGCCTCCTCCTGCTGAGGGGCAGCAACAGGCCCATGCAGAAAGGTCCTTTTCAAGACTCCCTCCCTGGGTCTGTTACTGTTCTAGTGTATCCAGAGGAAAGGACATTTTAATTGAAAGGAACTGACTGGCAGATTTTATTAGACTGGGAGAAGTGGCTCCTGCCCCTCCTTGCAGCTAACTGGGAAGGCTGAGGCAGGAGGACTGAAAGCTGGAGACCCAGCTGACCACCTAGATAGACTTGGTCTCAAAAAAAAAAAAAAAAAAAAAAAAAAAAGTAGCTCAATGTGAAGGGCCTTGTTTGAACTCTTGTTCCTAGGTTTAAAGAAGTTCAAAAAATATTGTCCTGTTTTAAAGTGAGGTTCAAGTCCAGCTTGAACTATATAGTGAGACCCTATCTCAAAGAATTGGAGACAAAAAATAAAAAAAAGAACACCTGGCTTGGTGTAAGCAGAACCTCAATGGGGACTCACTGCAGAATGCTCTTCCAATTTATTAAAAATATGCGTTTGGAGTTTTCTTTTTGAAAAGTGAATTCTTCACAAAAGATAAAAAGCCGAATATTGTAAATGTGCTGGTCATTTCTGTGAATATGCTATAGATTTTTTGTGTGTGTGTGTGTGAAAAAAAGTTGAGAAGCCGCACAGCCCACAGGGTTTTGTCCCTCAGGGTGGGGTCAACACCAAGCAAAAATGACTGTGAAGAGATCATTTTGAAACAAACATTGCAGAGTGTTCCCAGCGCCGCGTTTTCTTGCTCAATGATGTGTCATCTACAAGAAATCCTTGAAAAATTTAGAAACGATTTGATACCTTGTTTCAGTTTCTCTTTTTGCCAAATCCTGTTATGGTAGTTTGTAGAACTAAAACTAAAACAGAAATAAAATACAGTAAAAGTATAACAGAAATGTCACTGAAGGAAGCAAAGAGAAGGAGAAAAACTGAAAAGACCACGAGGGTGAGCAGGGCGACTGGATCTTGGGAGGGGGCAGATGCTCCAGGCGGTGGGGCCGACTGACTGACAGATGGACTGACGGACGGACTGACTAACGCTCTTCGTCCTCTGGTGAGAAACCCAAGCAGGGAGGTGGTAGAGGGTGGGGGTGGGGAGGGGGGAGGTGGTGGGGTGGGCCAGGAGGGGGGTGGCGGTGGCTCTTTCTCCTCAGAGAGGGGACTGACAGGAAAGGAATCTCTGTGTCTACGGGTATGGACTAATAAATAATTTTTAAAAAGCTGTAGATTTTGAGAGGCACAAATGCCTGTCTTCCTGCCTGGGAGAGCTACAAGAACATTCTGCTTCATGCATCTTTGGAGGTCCTGCTGTCCACCCAACCTGCTGTCAGGAAGAAGCAAGATCGTCTCCTAGAGGAGGCACCAAGTGACGGTGGACCTTCCATCTCTGATTTATTTCATTCAGTATCCTGTTCCCAGTGGGTGTCTGTCTTCCTACCCATGCCTCTGGCTTATCCTTCTTGATGGCACAGTAATACTCCACTGGGTGTCAACCCCACGTTTTTGGTATCACTCATCTGCAGATGGACCTGCACATCTGCAGTCTTGGTGGAGCAGCCCAGTGGACTTCAAACCCCTTTGCTCCAAACAATTGCAGAGCCTTCCAGTTAGCTGGCAAGAGCGGGGACCACGCTAGGGAAAGTCACGGTAGTCACGCGTGTACAAACATGTGGTAGCTGAAGAACCAACGGGACTTGGGGGCAGGCTTTAAGAGCCGTTTATTCTCTTCCCAGAGGTGTGAGCTAAATCGCTGAAAGACCCCTGCTCTGAGCGAACAGCCTTGGGGACTATGAGAATTTGCACCCAGAGACCTTGCCGGTCCTTCCTGCTGCCAGCTGCCCCTTGGTAACTTCTCAGGACTTTAGGCTCCAGGACCACGAGGACACACGGGTCCCTTCAGGCTACCCTGACAGGGCAGGTCGCTTCGGGACAGCCTGTGGGTGGAAGGGGCATTTCAGGAGAGACCACGTTCTTTTTGGCTAAAGGTACAGGAGTGACTGAATCCTCTACACCTTCAACAGAGTTTAAAGGAAACTGGAAAGTTGTCTGAGGTGTGATAGGAAAACAGGAATGTAAGGTTTGTGTCTTTCAATTTATCTACTGGATACAGGGTTTCAGTGTGCAGCTGAGGCTCATAGCGGCCCTCCTAGCTCAGCCTCCCCAGGGCTGGGCCACAGGCGTGGGCCACCATGCCTGGATTGGGGGTCTGGCGCTGTAGGCCTGGCATTCCAGGCCTGCATGGCATGTGGTACCAGGGCTCAAACCCAGGTCCTTGCGCTTCCCAGGCAGGCACATAGGCCACCGAGCTTCCTCCCCGGCCCTGGGAATGTTTATTATTTATTTATTTTTATTTTTTATTTTTTTGTGGGACCAGGGTTCGAACTCATGACCTTGCACTTGCCCAGCAGGCACTTGTGCCTCAGAGCTATCTCCCCAGCCCTGTGGGAATGTTTAAATTTCCAAAAAAGCGTTAAAGTAAGCATTGCCGCGTACCCCATCCACGCCCTGAGCACCGCCCAGCTCCTTCCTACAGCAGCTGTGATGTTCTCTCTGCGGAGGGTCCTTAGCTGTGCCCTGCTGGCTGCCTCCGTGTCCTGGATTAGTTAGTTAATTTTCATCGTTTCGAGAATACTTTATTAGTTTCTATAATGAACCTTGTAGATAAGACCTTACATATTTAACACATTATGCCTGTATGAGTGGGAAGAAACGACATCCCAGCATCCCGGGACCAGCATGGCTGTTAACTTCAGCGCAAGGCCAGCTCCACACTGTGAACGGGACAACTTTTTCCCAAGGTGACAGTACAGTTTCCAAGAACTCAAATGATTTATATTTACAACCCTATTTATACTTATAGTTATATTTAAAAAAAAACACCAATAGCAGCGATATGACCTTCCTGTTCAGTTTGACTTTGGGAGGAGCCACAAGTCACGTGGGGCCAGATCCGTGGCTGAAGACGCTGAGGTGCGCTTCTCTGAGCTGTCTTTCTGCTGGCGGGCACTGGGAAGGGTCGGTCACCAAGCAGGAAAAGCGACCTCTACAGCTGCAGGGACAGTGGCCAGCCAGTGGGTTATTGTATGCGTGTGCATGTGTATGTAGGTGTGCACACATGTGTCTGTGTGCATATGTGCACATTTGTGCATGCGTGTGTGCATGTGTGTGCGTGCAAGTGTGTGTATTTGGAGGAGAACTCACAGCAGCATGTCTTGTACTCTGCAAAGTAAAGTTTTAAAAACATGGACTGTATTTTTTGATCATACCAGTGCTACGCAGTCCTTATAGGCAAAGGGGTGCCCGCCCCGCAGGTCTGCCCTTCCCTGCCCCAAGAGGGAGCCAGATCCCTGTGCTTTCCAATGAGTGCCAGGCACATAGGAGGCCAAAGGGCGTGGAACCCTCCTCGGGAGCCCAAAAGTCCCCTGAGGCTGCCGGTGTGATGGTCGCTGAGGCCCAGGTGTGATGTAGCCTGAGTGCGCAGAGCACTCTGCAAATCAAAAGTTCAGTTCGCTGAAGAACCACAGGGCTGGCGACAGGCGTTTCTAAGAACTGCGCGTTGGGTTTCCACCTCTGGTACACTTCCGCCCCTTCAGGTGTCTGTCTGAGCTGCCACACTGTCTGCCCTGCAACTCGAGTCACCGCTCTGAGGACCTGAGGTGCACGTGGCCTAAACTGTCACCAGGCTAAAAGTCCCCATGGTGTACAAATTCAGCAAATGCTGTGACCCACGAGGTCTTAGTGAGGACCTTTGTCCAAGCCATCCCGGGGGCCTGGCCTCTACAATCATGTCCAAAACTTCTAGTTTCACTGAGTTATTGGTGTCCTTCGGGGTCGGCACTCCAAGCGGTCAAACAGCTTTTGTTTTTTCAGGTTCACGTGTGATCCTGGTGATCCCATTCCCACGGGGAGGTGGTCCTGGGTGTAACACACCCTCGTTCTGTTCTGAGCCGTCCCTTCCTCCATCTCTTCATCCTCTTTCCATTTACAAAAGACCCAGCTCTCGGCTTCCCACTCTCTGCCTCTTATTTTGCTCACTACTCCTCATCTGAGTTTCTCACACCAGAGAGGCCACATGCCACCTAAGCTTGTGTGCTGATTTATTGCACCTAACTCTATGGTCTCAAGCTGCACCCATTTGCCCTCAGATGACTCCCCCTTATCTTTTCATGACATAGTAGTACTCCAGTGGCTGTGAATGCATTGTCTTTAGGCACTCATCTGCTGACGGGCACACGGGGTGCTTCTAAGGTTCAGCCATGATGGATCACACCGCCCTAGACACGCACGCGTGCAAAGCCCTGCGACAGGAGGTCTTTAACTCTGAGGAAGGGACTCAGAATAGCAGGGTTGCCCAGAATTTCTAGTTTTAGGTTTCTGAAGAATCTTTGAGGGGAGGGAGGTACAGAGAATAAGCTGGAGTTAGGGGATGGGTCGGGGGCATACTCTAAAAGAAGATGCCTGGGGCCAGGAAAATAGCTCAGTGGAATAAGCACTTGCCTGGCAACCGCAGGGTCCTGAGTTCAATCCCTGGTCCCGCAAATAAATAAGTAAGTAAATAAATAAATAAATAAAACGGCTGAGGTGACACAGTCCCGGGGAGGAGCCTGGGGAAGACTCGGCTCCTCTGGGAGGAGGGTCACATGCCCAGCTCTGTCCCTGCTCACCCAGGGGCTTTGGGCCTACGGCTGGTGGTGCAGCAGCCACTCCAGAGAGCCGGAGCCTTGGCGGCAGATCAGCCGGGACTGCGAGGGCATCGCTGAAGTCCCAGCACAGAGGCAGCCATGGGAAAGGTAACGCTGTGGGAGACCCTTCAGGGCCACTGCAGGCTTCTCGTGGCCCACAGCCACGTTGGCCTTTCCTGAACGACAAATGCGGAGGAGGGAGACAGGCAGAAAAAGAGGGCGGTGTCAGCGCTGGAGAGCCCTGAGTCCGCTGCACCTTCTTCTCCACTAGTGGGCGCAGGCTTGCGTCGGGGGAGGGGTGAGGTTGCTTCAGGTGACTTTGCCGTGGCTAGCCGGCTCCATCACGAGCTCATGGCCTGTAGTTTAGGGTGCGCTGACATTTTAGGACCACACAGATCCGGGAGAGACTGTCCCTGCCAGGCTGACTACCCCTAGGGTGATCGTCAGCTTGCCTGGGAACACGGCTGCCCCAGCAGCCAGTAGTCCGGGAGTCCACCAAGCTCCACATGGTTTCTGTCACTTGAAAGAGGTCACAGCCAGACCTGGGACAGCTGGGGACCACCTTGTGCCCAGGACCCAAGTGACGCCTCTCACACAGAGCCTCCCCTCTCTCCTGCCAAGAGACAACCCTGGTCCAACCTGAGCCCAGCACCCACCTCTCCATGACCTTCGAGCTCCACCCTGACCCCAAGTCAGAAGGAAAACCGAGGTAGAGCCATAGGCCACAGCAGCCCCGGAGCTCCTAGGTGCAGGTCCTGAAATGATGGTGGGCATGTTCATGGCCACGGAACTAAAGAAATTAGGCATCAGAAGCCATGGTTAAGAACTTAAACAGTGAGATGGGGTTTGGGTGGGAACCAAAAGCTGCAGAGAGCCCAGCAGAGGACGAGCGCGGAGGGCTAAGCTCTCCACGCCTACCCCGGACAGACTCTGCGATTCTGCTGCCTCAGCTGCCCCTGTCATCGTCGTGGTTGTGGTCCAGGCCACGCTGTTAGGTCAACCTCAGGAGGCCAAGGAACACGGACAAGCCGCCGCTCTGCCTTCGTCACCAGAGAAATGCAAACTCCAACTACAGCCAGTGCCACCCCTTGCCCACCAGAGCAGTTGTCACAGGAAGGTTCACCAAAAACGGTGCCCTTGGCGCCTTAACAGATATTTATGGACCATGGCCCCAGGCACTGTGCTGATGGAACGGTTGCAAACGCTGCCCTCCCTGGACCTGGGGACCAGGAGGAACAGAGGCTGGGAGGTGAGCTCAGAATGTGAGCTGAGGGCAGGGGTGACAGTGCTGGCATGGGTCACCTGCCCAAGGGCACCGCGGGCTTCTGCTCAGAATGGGTGGGACTCACAGGTGCCACACGCAGGCCACGTGGTGCCACCGTGCTCCACCTGTCCCCTGAAGAGCCTGGTTGTGCAGAGGGGAGCATTGATCCATTCAGGGTGACCCTGGCCCCTCAACTCTGCAGGGCCAAGGTGGCTCACCACATGGCTCCAGCACTGGGTACACACTGAGGGGCTGTGTATGTGGGGCTGCTGCTCGCTGCACCTTGAAATGCACAAAAGCCTTCGCCCAAGGGTCTGGGCCTCTCCCTGCATGCCTCATGGGCTTGCTGGGTCACCCTGCAGGAAGCTCCACACGGTGGTGGCTACCTCAAGCCCTGGGGAGAACCTGGATGTAGCGGCTCCAGAGGTGATGTCAACAGCCATTTACAGTCCATTTTGGGGTCCCCCTGCTTCTGAATAAATTTCTTGGGATGAAGCACTGGCTTCCCCCAACCCTAAAGCTGAGGATGCCACAGACACGGCTCCTCCCTGTGCTGTAGCCAACCTTACCTCACGGTGCCCCGATGACACCGGTACATGTATTATGACTTCCTCTTGCTCTGTGGCTATCTAAGCCCCATGATCTCTTATATAGAGGGACAAGTCGTTCAGGGCAACCCACACCCTGGTCATGGTCTCACACAGCGGGCTCACGACGAGCTCCTCTCTTACTTCATGACAGAGATGTGACCGATCATCAACAAGTTTGGTGCCTGTCAGAAATGTCACAGTGTGTATGGACAAGAATTGATGTCAACACAGCTCTCGGGGCCTAGGGAGATCTCCTGTGTCACAGTGACCCCCATCTCATTTGTGTCACACTGTGGGGCTGGACACATGGCTTATTTGGCCACCCAAAAACACTATGTTTGCTGGGAACACTTCTGGATTAGTCCAGATATGGTGTGAGCTGCACTGTGTCCAGCACCTTACGTCACAGGGTTTTATTTTACTTTATGTATTTGGGTAGTCACGGGGTTTTCTGCGAGCTTGTCACTGAGACTTTTTTCTTTTTTCTGGGACCACAGTAGCGAGGGGACCTGAATCTGGAGCTGGGGCCACAGTGCGGACCCTGACAATGACGCGGCCCTGCACTAGGACCAGCCAAGAGGCAGGGAAACGTCTCGAGGCTGCTGTGTGAGCCCGGGGCCCTGGGTGAGGGGTCTGGCAGTGCACTCGACCCTTGGACTTTCTAGCTCCCGTTAAGCTTGCCCAAGTGGGGATGTCGGGTCCTAGGTGCTGACAGGGGCATGGGGGCAAAACACATTCATATGCATACCCACGGCGCTCGCTGCAGGGCAGGGTGTTCACTGCAGCAGGCTGTGCGCATCGCCCGGGTAAGCCTGTTCCTTGATTTGCCCAGCTGGGTCCTAAGCTGGCAGAGACGCGTGCGCTAGGTAATGACGGCTTTTTCCACATGGGTTTGCTCTCAGTGCTAGCAGCCCTCTTGAGATACTTTCATTCGTGTGTGTTTTCCTGCCGGGCAGTATGCATAATTCAGCTGTAGCTATGCAGGGAGGAGGGCCGGCTGTTGGGAGCCGCAGGAAGCCGGGAATTTGATCAAGTGTGTGTAGGTGGGACTGGGCTTCCCTGCCTGGAGCAGAAAGCTACCCCAGTGCTGAGAAAAACATCCTGCTGAGAAAAACATCCTGTCTGGTTCAGGCCAGCTATTGGTTGCTGGGTAGCCTTGTGTCATTGGATGCAAACATTGTAGAAGTATAAATAAAGGATCATTTCTGTCAGAGTTGAGTTAGTCTTGCCAATCAGGCAGCCTGGCGACCACCTAGCCCAACTTTTCGTCTTGTTCCTACTGCTGTGTCTCCCCAGGGTGGAACCGGGGTGGAACCGTTCACAGTAAGATCAATGGATCCCTACAGCGGGCTGATTCCCACTTCCAATAGTGGGGCTGGCCCATTCATTTGATGTCCCATGTGCCAATCACCTCTGGACCCCACCCATGGGCACGCCCACTGGTGAGCTTTATTGTTCCCCGAGTGAACCACAGTCCCTGCAGGTCGACCATGGTGCCTCGCCCAGGTTACGGCTGGTTAGCTGCACTACGTCAGTGTGCTTTCATATTAGTAAAGACAGGCTTTTCAGTACCCAGTAGGTGTCCAATGCGGGCAAATTTCTTTCTCAAACCTAAAATACTACAACTCTGCTGATGGTCCCAACGCTACTCTGAGAGAGGATGCCCTCGTCTGGGCGACGTTTCCGCTGGCCGCACCGCGTGAGGGGCTTGAGTGTGAGGGGCCGCCCGCAGCGCCGCGCTCCCTTCGCGTTGCCCCGCCCACAGCGCTGCGCAGGCACGGTGCTCGCTCCGCTGTCGCTCTGACTAGCCCGGCCCTTGTTGGAGAGGGTGGAGGACATCCGACCCCATTTGCGGCCAAGCGCATTGATTCTGTCTGGGCCTCCCAGGTGGGACGCGGGGTACAAGGATGGGGATGTGATTCTGGGCCCCACAGCCCGCGGAGGCACGTGGCATTCTCCTTGGCTGGCGCCACAGCTGCACCGATTCTTCAGCGGCTCAGGCAGGGGCACAGGAGGGAGGAGCTGTCAGGGGGTTTGAGGTTTGAACCCCGCGACCGTGTGCCGAGTGCAGCCCAAACCATTCTTTGGTGCCGGGCGTGGTGGCTCACGCCTGTAATCCCAGCACTTGGGAGGCTGAGGCAGGAGGATCGGTGCGAGTTCGAGACCAGCCCGGGCTACAAAAGTGAGCTCAAGGCCAGCCTGAACTGCATAGCGAAACCCTGTCTCAAAAAGACAAAAAAAAAAAAAAAAAAAAAAAAAAAAAAAAAAAAAAAAAAAAAAAAAAAAAAAAAAAAAAAAAAAAAAAAAAAAAAAAAAAAAAAAAAAAAAAAAAAACCAAGAACCAAACCATTCCTTGGTAGGGTGGTCTCTGTCCAATTTTGGATGGATTAATGTGCAGGAACACAGACACACACACACACACACACACACACACACACACACACCTGTAAGTCGTTGCTAATCTTTATCAAAGGAAGATCGTGGGAGATTTTTTTGGGGAAAATACCAAACTTTTCTTCTTTTCATTCTAGGGAGTGGCATTCCAGAAGACTTCCAGTTATAAATGATAAAAGTAGCTGGACCATGAAGAGTGTGTGAGAAGGGTTTCTCAAGTGTGAGACTGAACTTTAATAATGGTTAAAATGGGGGCTCTCACGCCCTTGGGACCCTTGCTCTGCCTCCCCCTTGCCCATATCTCTTTATTTTTCCTTCTGTGAGCCAGATAACTCTTGTTTTCGAGAAATGAATTTATTTTTTTTAGATTGCACATTATAAATATTTACATACTTCAATGAATATAACAAAAATTGTGCTAAATAAAAATGAAAGCATTTACAGATCAGTCATGTAATAGCTCACTGTATGCCCAAATCAGGAAACTTACATTCATATAATTAGAATTCTCAAAGTAGAAAGCACCCTTCTCTCTGTCACATGGAGCAAAGCAGGGTGGGCAGCAGCTCCTGGTGTTAGGGCGGTACCCAGCACCGGGTCTCTGGAGAGTCTCTCAGATCTAATCCAGAATCCGTGGCAGCCTGCATTGGCCCCCATGGGTCAGGTGTATACCCCAGCCTGGTTGTTTCTGGAAAGTCTGCCCGGGCCCTGCAGGAGGAGTGCACATGGTCTTTTGCAGTGACCAAACCCTGGGCATGGAGGAAAGGAGCAGTCCCTGCAGAGAGGGGAACTGGAAGAAAGAGAGGCAGAGAGGAGGCTGCTGCCACCCGGGCAGCACTGCACCCCAGAATCTGTGTGCTCAAGCTCTAAGTGGCCTAATCAGAGGTCCCCTCCTGAGGGAGGGAACGAACATTAGTGAAGTCTGGAGGATGTTCTGGCCAGGTCCCGATGGCTCCCCAGGCCTCCTGCATTTGTGGGGGGGCTTTTTGGAGTCAGTTGGATTTTGGGTTTGTGACGTTGAGATTTAGGGGGTGTGGCACTAAATTAGCCCATTGATTGGTTCAGCACAGTCCTGGATATGTCTGCATGGATTTAGTGAAGGCAGGAGGGGCCCCCTCAACCCTGTTGGCGCCTGAATCTTGCATTCGCAGACTGAAGAACTGGGAAGATAAGTTTGTTACTTAAGCTGCCCAATGTATTCTGCTGGACAGAGCTGACTAATTACTCCGCTAGCAGGGGGTGTCCCATGCGCTCTGAGGAACTGCGTCCTGCTTCCCTAGCACACACGCTGGGATTAATTCAAACACAAGAGCAAGGTCACCGATAGCGATTTTAACAGTGTTAGTCTCGGCATCACAGTGACACATGTTATCAATCCAGCTACCTGGGAGGCTGAGGCAGGAGAGCCCAGGAGGTGAGAGTGATGTGGGCTGCTTGGACCCCATCTCAAAGACAAAACACAAGCCTCCCAAACATGAGTGTCAGCTGAGGGAGTCTGCGGGAAGTGACCCAGGGCAGCTCCTTCTGTCTGTCTGTTCCGTTGCAGGTCACCCTGTGGTCTCAGATGGCTCCTGGAGCTCCAGCTGCCACTCCCACTTTGCAGAAAGGAAGGGAGAGGAAGTGATTTTTTCGCTTGTCTTTTCCGCTTCAGAAAGACTTCCTGACAGCAGGTATTGCTTTGTTTTACAGTACTGTAGATTGAACCCAGGGCTTTTGCACGGAGCTACATTCCCAGCCCTGGGTCTTGCCGTATCTCTGCGCGCCTCAGGCTGCGCTCACACCTGCAGTTCTCCTGCCTCGGCTTCCCAGGCGTGTGCCACCACGCCCAGCTCTTGAACAGTTTTCACACCCGTCTCCCTTGGCAGCTCCTCTGTGCCCCCCTGAGGTGCTGTCCCCCAGCGGAAGCTGATGGAGTCAGTAGGTCGGGCCCTGTTCCCACTCTTTGCCCCGTCAGGGACCTGCGGAGCATCCGTGTATGTGCCGGGTGTTCTTCTAAACCTGAAATTATGGGCTGAGATGGCACGCTAGACCCCGCTGGCCAGCAGACAGCCCCTGATGTTACCCCACACTGGGTCACAGGAGTCCTAAGCGTCCTGCCTGGGTGCGCTTTACCTTTTACAGAAAAGCGGCCTGAGGTAACCCGATGTCAACCACTCCACGTGTGCGCGCCGTTCTGGCTCCTTGCTCCTCCCAAACCCATGTCCAGCCCCCTCCCTGAGCCCCGACTCTTGTGCAGAGCCGGGCCGGACCTGCTTGATGCATTCCTCCAAAAGCCATTTAGAGCGATATTTCGATTTGCTGCCCTTTGTTTTGAGTGGAACAAAGCAGACAAAATCCCTGCCCTCCTGGACTGTGGAGGGCCACGAGGGAGGGGCATTTTAGGTGGCATCCAGCACCTAAAGGACACAGGTGCTGACGGGAGAGGAAGAAGGGTGTGCAGAGGGTTTGCAGAGCTGCTGGGCAGGCAGGAAGCAGGGCAGGGCAGACACGTGGGGAGGCCTCAGACTTGTGGGGTCACAGGAAGCCAAGCCCAGCCTGTTAGGAGCCCCACCAGTCAGGATTGTGGGTTCACAGGTCAGGTGAGAAGGGTAGGAGAGTTTTAAGGGAAAGCCTTTAATAGAAACACCCTGGTTGTGGGTTCCCACTGAGGCACTCTGCTAGGCAGTTTTAGATCATCAGATTGCACCCCAGGTTATTACCTTGGGTCAAGCTAACCACCCCGAGCTCCAGGGTTCCGCCCACAGGCAGCAGCTGCCGGGTGGACCCAGTAGAAAAGCAAGCATGCACCAAGCCGCAGCAGCAGTGAGGAACGAAGGCAGGGTTCCAGCGGGGCAGGGTGCTCTGGTCACCATCCACCAGCTGTGACACTGCTGGGCTCCCTCTCCCCAGGAGCCTGTGGCCTAATTAGCATGTCAAGAAACGAGGGCAATAAAGCCCAGGAATGGCTGTGGTCTGTTACTGAAAGTCTTGGAAGGCGGGGACTCCAGGTGATAGATAGCAGCTTCACCTGTGGGCTCTCTGCTTGTTGCCTCCTTCCTAACCACTAACAGGAATGTTAGTGGTTAACATCTGTGTGAACTCAGTAATAAGGAAAAAGTGGAAGTCAGTAGAGATCGTGGTCATGTTTGTGACTACACATATGGCCCTCCTTTACTAAAGTGGTTATGCACGAGATCACGCTCACTTGCCAAAATAAAGCTGAGTGCTTTTGGGGTGCTTGGCTCACTGTGGGATAAATCTCAGTGAGTCCTATGAGCTACCTTCATCGGGTCTTCTCATCGTTTCTTTTGGTAACGACACATAAAAACATAAAATACAACAAGTGGCGCGCAACTCGGGGCACGGAAGATGACCAGGGATGAGTTAAGAGAGGCCTGACCGCATAGCAAAAGTACACCCAGAGTAGGCGAGACCACCAGGAAAGGCTCAGAGTAATGGAAGCGCTGCCTCAGTAGAAAATGAGTCTGTCCATCTTATTCAGACGTTGCTCAAAGGAGCAGGGGTAATGATGAAACCAAATAGTTTTAAAGAATTATTTTTCCTTATAAAAAGACATTGTTATTGGTCTCAGCCTAAGGCAAAGGCTGCTCTAGACTTAAAAGTTTGGGAGCAGGCTCTGAAGGCTCTGCACAGAGCATGTCAGCAAGGAGAACCTATTCCTTGGTCTTTGTGTAACCTTATCTCCTTGGCTTTGAAGCCCCTGCGGTCTCACTCTGAGGAATGGAGTCTGCAGCTGATTCCGCAGACTCAGGAAGGCAGTCTTACAAGGGGTTCAGTTGATGAGGACACTATGGAACATGAAGGCAGCACCACATCTGCTAATTTGTCCTTGTTCGGTGAAGAATCGAAATCAGAGAATCTGAAAGTAAAGCAAACATTTCCAGCTCTTCAGCCTCTGTCCTCTGATTCTGAGGACTTTTAGAATGCTCAGGAAAATGAGTTGGAGAAAGAGGCAGATAATACCCGGGAGTGTTCCCGTCCTGTGGAACATTTGACACAATCTACACCCAAATTGATGGTGCGACTGAATGTTTCAAATCCACCTTCAATACTTGCTAAAATTCAGCCTCTGCCTCCTCCCCCAACTCATCTCTCAGCTCCTCCATATGAGCATGAGCGACCTGTCTCAGCTGTTGGGCCTAGGAGTGCAGTCACTCAAGTTTTGTTGCAGTGAAGGAACCAGGGAGACCCAGAGGCTTACAAAACACCCCTGGGGGTTTGCCCCGTTGTGGGTCAGCAGCACCCTCCAAGTGAGCAGCACCCAAGTGGTTATGTACAGTGGGATTATCAGCCTCTAGCTTTTCAGATAGTCAGAGAATTGAAGCGAGCTGTTATGGCAATCTAATTATGTTGTTGGCCTCTTA